>JAUCBJ010007117.1:0-57105 GCA_032718475.1 Nemertoderma westbladi | reverse complement strand
CTCTTTAAGACTCATTTGGAAGTTATTTAGCGCATTATGTTTATATTATATTTGGACAGATTTAATTTGGTGAAGGTTTATTATGTATATTTACAATATATAAAGATTTATCGAAAGAGTTTGATTTATTTGTTTGAAGAGTTTGATTTATTTGTTTGATTTGTTTGATTGATTTGTTCTGATTTGTTTAATTTGTTTATCTTGATAACCGAAAGCCTTTTTTTGTATTATAGGCACTAAAGTTAATTCGTAAATTTATATTTGTATGTACGATCGATTGTATTTACGCCGTATCTGCAATATTAAGTATGCAATAATTAGATAGTGATTATATTTTATATTTTAGGCCCTACCAGTAAATTTAGAAATAGTTTGTAAATATTTTATATTTCGATTGGTGAAAACAGCCTTACTTACTGTTTTCATGGAGCGGTGATGAATTATTTCACTATAAGGTAGCATTTGTAGTTTAACTTTAACGTAAAAACTTTCGAAAATCCGACGTATTTTGATTGAGTTACAGTAATGTAATATGCCTATTCATATTTGTACACATAAAACCCTTAGGTACTCTCGTGGCGTAGTGGTCAGATGGTTAAGGCGTTGGTTACATTACATAGGTTACGAGTTCGAATCCCAGTCGGGAAATTTGTATTTTGGGGCCATTTATTTTCGTGTGGTGCTAATTGGTAGGCCAATGAGAAGCGTACAGCGTAGCGAATGATGAGCCAGGCCAATCATAGGGCATAAATTATCTTATTGCTCAAATGTGAGGCAGTGGAAAATTCTGTTAGGATTCCATGTCCCAGATTAGTGTAAGGGCCGGACTGCGTTGAACGATGAGCTGGGCCAATCATAGGGCACGAAGCACTTTAATGCTCAAATGTGAAGCTGTGGAAAATTCTGTTTAGTTTCCATGTGCAATTTCTAGTATAAAAGGCCGGTTTGCCTTCGGTTATCATGTTGTTCTTGTTATTACCCTCACCCTCACTTACTTACTCTTGCAAATTCCTAAATTGTTATTAGTTTATTTCGGTTTCTTGTTGAAACTTTATTTGATAAATCCTTTTGTAAAACTGTAAATATACTGCAAATTCCTGACATGTTTTCTTTTGGTCCAACTTCGGGACAGCCTAACATCAGGGAGATGGCAGCCTAGATCGTTAGGCCGTAAGCAACGCAGGGAAGGGATGTCCACAACACGCTAGCGCCCACATTGGATTGACCGCGCACCCCCTTTGCCCCTTCGAAATACTCCACTTGCTATGCAGCGCCCGCTTTGTGAGAAGGTAAGACTTTGTTCGACGCCCTTGCCCGCCGTAAGACCTATAGATCAGGGTAAGCGTGACACCGTACTGGACGCCGCAAATTTAGGATCAAATAATTATATCCAGACAACCCCCCCCCCTTTGTCAAGTCCTACGAATCCCTGGGTTAACCTGTACTTCCTACAGGTGCGAACTATTGCCATTCGTCAGTACGCGAGTACATATTAGGTACGGACAGCATATGTTCCATAATTTAGTGATTCATAGCACTGACTGTTTGGTACCGGTTCGCTTTGTAGAACGTACATTAGTACCCCCCCCCCCCCTGTCTGGAGTTAGCTATTTGATCAGGCAAGGAGCATTTCTGCTACCGGCACACTGCTTGGCCTAGGGAGGTTTTATTAATATCCTACCGCGCCTTGCCACGTACTGATAGGTATTGCTGCTAACTACCGCAGCAACAAAGTTCTAGAATTAAATTAGTATACCAGATCAGCTAACGTACGGTAGCGATTAACCCCTATTCTTATCTTACAACCAGAATCTGGTATTAGTGCCGATCACGGGTGTAGTTACTAACACTGTGGTTGCCCATTGGGTTGTGGATAGGAAGGAGAGAGCTTTGACGTCATTCGTGAGTATAAAGTTCTACAAACGCGACTAGTTTATTTTAGTAGCTAGCGCACGGTATCATTTAGTCAGAAAATCACTAAAACCTAGTAAAAGGAATTACACGAAATTGTTTTATTTGTAACACACCCACACACACACGCCCTAAAACATATTGCCCTTAAAGTTCTACTAGCTATAGCGTACTATACATTACTTTAGGTGGAAATTATCTGTATTTGTAAAATTAGGATCTGATTTAGTTGCGGCGATAAGGAGTATTTCACTTTCGTTATTAAACTGTTGTGTTGTCCAGCAGTTATTGTTACATTTAGGCATGACCCTTTAGACTGATTTCGTACAGGGGGATCAGTTATTGTTACATTTAGGCACGACTTTTAGGCTGATTTCGACAGGGATGATCAGCATTGTTACACTAGGTCTGTTAACCACCTAGTTCGTATATAAACCATATAAATCACACCGCGGCAAGTTACTGTATTTAGGACTGTCAGTGATAGTTAGGATTCGCTGCGCGGGGATTGTTTTCCCGTGAGTTTGGTCTGTTACCGTAACTGTACATCTGCCTCACCGGTTAGAGGACAGGTATCCTTCTGTCTAGTACGTAGGCATTCGACCCGCTCACGTACATAGAATAGATACAAGGCTCTGTTCCTCGCCAGTAGTCGTTTGTGTACTGTATCTGTTTGTTTAGATATCCTGGACTGGGATTTGTTGTCAGATACTGTACAAGCCCGTATACATTACTAGAGTCTCATAGTAAGATACATCGTTACTAGGATCTGGTAAGCGGTATACTACTGGACCCTTACATTGGAGAAGGCCAATGCATATTAGACGAGTTGACCGCTCCGATGTCTCGATTCGAGTTCTACACTCTACAGGTGAGAGTACAGAATAGAGTACATAAGTCCGTAGATAATCTAATAGGTCTACAAGATCTAGCTAGACAGAGACAGGATATGGCCACACAGTTTAGAATCCTCGAGAAATTAATGATCGCTAGAGAGAAACTGATTCAGTTTAAGACGACCGTTAGACAGATACAACAGGAACAAGCGGACCAGTTGCTAGGTGAGTCGGTTTCCGACGAGTTATTACAGCCCGAGGAAGAACAGGAACTGTACCGACTGGATGGACAATTGAAACATCTGACGGATCACTTACGTATGTGCGGCGAAGACGTCGGCGATTTGGAAACCGTGCCGGAATATACGAGGGGAACTTCACCCGTACAAATCGAATCGGCACCGGAAATACTGGACCAATCATTAGTGAGTATTCGCAGCGAAATTGGCGAGGTAAGTATAGTGACGTCAGAAATTTCTAGACAGCAACAACTGTACCACAGACAACAACGAGAAATGGAAGAACAAACTCAATTGTTAACTGTACAAGCAGCTGTAGAGGAAGAAAAACTACGCGTCGCAAATGTTGCGAGAATCTCTCATTTACAAGAAGTAGCCGAATTGGAAGCAGCCGAAATGGAAAGGTTAGAGCTAGAAATAGCACAAAGAACAGCGGCAGCTGAGTTAGCGCAACGAGCGGCAGTGGCTGAGTTGGAACGACAAGCGGCAGCGGCAGCGGCTGAGTTGGAACGACAAGCGGCAGCGGCTGAGTTGGAACGACAAGCGGCAGCGGCTGAGTTGGAACGACAAGCGGCAGCGGCCGAGTTGGAACGACAAGCGGCAGCGGCAGCGTTAGACGAACAAAGGCGAGTTTCGGAAGCCCGAGCCGAGTTGAAAAAACGGCAAATAAAGGCTCAATCAGCTATACGACAAGCGGAGTTCAAGGCGCAACAACAACAGACGGAACAACGCGAGAAAGAAGTTAAACTTCATTTCGAACTCGAAAGGAAGGCGAGAGAACTAGCAAAAGCCAAGGAAAATCTGGATCTTCTAGCCCGCGATCGATCGATGAGATCTCGTGACGGACATGATTTGGACCAGATAGAGGTAAGGCACCGCCAAATTCAGGAACGAATGAAGGAAGGAAGTGTAGGGGCACCTGGGCGAGAAAGACAACTAGTTAAAGACTTATGTCAAAGATTCCCTCAAGTAACTCCTATGTTTGCACCAGTTACGACTAAGGAACCTGTTTCGATTGCGGGTAGTAGTAATATTTCTCCTATCTATGGTGCGACGGAACACAGGTTTGTTATTCCGGACAAGTTCATACCGCCAAGAGCAACGTCGTCGCCTATTCTGAGAGTCAAGGTAAGTAACCCACCGATTACCGATCGTAGTAGTTTATTGACCGGACCTGCACTGCTGACAACAAAACAGGTGAGTCCACCTTTGACACCTAAACCTGTTACACACTACGCTTACCCAATGACGTTTAGGCCTACAAGGCCTTTAGATTCAAACGCTGTCACTCGACCACCAGTCCAGTTTACATCGCAATCTACGACTTCGAGGAAGACCTGCGAGCCTACCGAGCAACGGAGACCAGTGGATACGCGACCGTTTAACCAGTTTACATCGCAATCTACGACTTCGAGGAAGACCTGCGAGCCTACCGAACAACGGAGACCAGTAGACGATGTTCCGAAGCGGAACGTTAGAATTCGGACGACGCAACGGACACGAGCACGTCGACCACCGTATCCAGGTGACAGTAGTACTTCAAGCGAGTCGGATTACCCAGAACGCGAGGTATTTAGAACAGGAGCGGCCGACGAATGTAAACGTGAGCGTTCAGATAACTCCTTTATCGACAATCCTCCACAGAATACACCAATACAAAGGGCGTTACAACCAACGGACGCAATCAGTACTCAACAATTTGCCGACATTCTGAGACCAGTTGTCAACAAGTTGGCCCAGATCGAGGAATGCTTGGAGGAAGTTCACACCGACAGTTCGAGAAATTCCGAATTCGAACACAATAGAAATCCAAAGGTTCCGCAAAGACAAATACCATCGACAAACACATCGTTTCAAAGAAAAGCGCCAAGAAGGGAGAACATCAACCAGGTTGCCAACCCAGGATGCGAAACTTTGAACGTTGCCGAGGAAATAGCTAAATTCGCAGCTAGAGAAGGACTACCGGTGCAACAACCACCTAAGTTTTCCGGTAACTCTAAACATTGGCACACCTTTGTAGACTACATTGAATCTCAAATCGCTGTGTGTGCTTTTACATCGAGAGAGAAATTCAACTACCTGTTACAAACATTATCGGGAGAACCGAAACGTCTAGCGGAGACTTTTGTTGGTGTACCAGATGCCTTCGAATTAGCGTACGATCGCTTAACATCGATTTACGGAGGCACCGTAAGTATGGCTAAGTCAGTGATAGAAGAACTCTGTAAGGGGGGGGGCTATTACAAAACCCGTTGACTTACTGAAATTGGCTGATGAGATTAAAAACGCCATTACTACACTACGCTCAATTGGACAACTTGACTACGCGAACACTCCTACAGTCCTATTGAAAATAATAGGAAGATTGCACCATCGACTTCGTCGGGAGTGGCGAAAAATCGAATATCAGCGAGAAGAAAGAGGCGGATTCTTGAAGTTGGAAGACGTCTACTTACTGATATCCAGAGAGGCAGTAGTCGAGACGCGTTCGAACTACACGGACCAACATATCGTACCTAAAGAGGTGAGGTCTCTATAGGGGTGCGATAAACAGGCAGTTTGCTTGGGGCTTGGATGGTTCCATTGACCATCAGCTGTTCCGTTTTTTTGATACTATATGTTATTGTCTCCATGTTCAGCTGACTTGGTCTTTGGTGGCATTGGAATAAACCGTCTGGGTCTTTGAGCTTTCTGTTGCTGTGAGTACGTGAGTACACGTGATTGTATGTGTGGCCACTGCGAGTGGGCATGGGAACCCTTGCCAGTTGGTCCAGACGCCGCTGGTATTAGTAGGACCATACTTTGCTGCGCCCCAGCATACTTTGTGCACACAAAGTTATTTTGCCCTGACGGCAAAATAAGGTACTCTCGATTTGTGGTTGGTCGATACAATTTTGTCCCCTCTGATTTTGTCTTTCCCGATTTTGACCCCGATTTTGTCTTACCCGATTATGTCTTCTGTGTGTGCATGGTATGTGTTCGATTTTGTGTTTACCGTAGTGTACTTGATTTCGTGAACATCTGTTGAGTACACGTGTACAGGACGGGTAAGTGGTTACTTGTTCCTAGCTTTCGAGCTAGTCAATATTGTTTGTGGAACTTACTTCCCCTCAATATTGCCGGCGAGGCAGGTGAAAACGAGTCAAAATTCCATGTTGGGCAGCGCAAGCCCACATGGGACAAGACCGTCGGTTAGGCCCAAGGGCGACCTTGGTGCTCGATCGCTATCGACTGGTCCACCTGCCGGTTGACTCTTTGTTATACTTTGAGTTGGCTCAAAGTACAGTCAGGCCACAGTAAGTTGACAGTAGCCGCCCATCTGGCTACACGTTCGATGAGCTGTGCTGGTGTGATCGGGGGACCGAAAACAGAACCCGGGAAGCATCGGGCCACCCTCCGGCCCGGTCTGATAATAACATCTGTCGGACTGGCCCCAGGGGTGGTGGAAACACGTCCGCCTCGTGGGTGCGCCTCCGGGAGGAGCCCAGAAGGACGAAAGCAGAGAAGAAGACGAGTCAGGCAGAGGTTCCATCGACGACAGATGATAACGCCGGAAGGCTTGCGAGTCTATCTACACCAATAACTTTAACGATGCCCGTCGATATCAATGACGACGCATTAAGGAACTGTCAAGTGGAACAAGCTGCACTGGACAAAGAATTAACAGAGAAAACTATCAGGTGGTTAGAACAAGATACAGTAGAACCCGGTAGTTATGAACCGTGTATGTCGGAACAAGAGAAACAATCTTTGAAGATCATGGAAGATACTATCCGCCAGACGAAAGACGGACATTATGAGGTAGGGATGCTATGGCGTAGCCAAAACCCTAAACTTATCAATAATTATCCGCTAGCCTTAAGACGTCTACACTCAATACGACAACGTTTATTAAAGGACGAGAAAGCCCATCTGCAGTACAATACTCAGATGGAGACGTATTTGACTAAAGGATACGCTATCAGGATGACTAACCCAGAGATTGTGACAGACCAGACATACTATTTGCCACATCACTACATGAGACACCCCGACAAACCTGATAAAGTACGCGTAGTTAACGACTGCGCGGCCCTGTTTGAAGGAATGTCTCTCAACAGTGAGTTGATGGATGGACCAAACATGAATAATTATCTCATGGGGGTGATTATGCGCTTCCGTCAGCGCCAAGTAGCATTTACTTGTGACGTAGAAGCGATGTTTCACCAGGTGAGAGCGTTAGAGCGAGACAGAGACAGTTTGAGGTTCCTCTGGTACCCGGATGGAGACTTAAGTCAGCCACCGGCGACTTACCAAATGCAAGTTCGCGTTTTCGGTGCCAGGGACAGCCCAAACTGCACTATGTACGCCCTAAAACAGACCGCTAGGGATCAGAAACATATATATGACCCAGAGATAATCGAGATCGTAGAACGAGACTTTTACGTAGACGATGGGTTACAAAGTTGTGATACAGTAGAACGTGCTATCACAGTAGCACATCAATTACGGGACTGCTTAGCGGGCGGAGGTTTTAACCTCACTAAGTTTGCCTCAAACAGCACCGAATTGGTGAATTCATTCGAAACTACTGAACGTGGGGGTGGTGATATTGACTTAGAGTTCGAACCACTGCCGACGACCAAGGTGTTGGGACTATTTTGGGACCCGAACACAGACAACTTTCGAGTGAAAGTAAAACTGGACGCTGAAGGGGATTCTCTGACAAAGAGGTCTTGCTTGTCGAAACTAAGTAGACTGTTCGATCCATTAGGTTTCATCAGCCCAATAATACTGCAAGCGCGAATATATATGCGCAGTATTTGGAAAGATGGACTGACATGGGACGAACCGATCTCATCCGAACAAGTGGACTTATGGAAGACTTGGGAGGCGCAATTATCTTCGTTAGAGGATTATTCCATACTCCGGGTGTACTTTCCATTACAGACGACATTTCCTGACAACTTGGAATTACATTGTTTTTCCGACGCCAGTGACAACGGCTTTGGTGTGACAGCGTATTTGCGCAGACAAGTAGACTCAGACGAGTTTGATGTTTCGCTCATTACTTCTAAGGCTAAGACCATGCCTACTAAGTATATGACGACACCACGCGCTGAGCTACAAGCCGCAACCCTGTCAACCACAATCGTGAACCTTATACAGACGGAATTACAGTCAAGTTTACAGATATTTTATTGGACTGACGCGACGTTGGTTTTATTTTACATAAACAACGATACACTTGAATTCAAGACATTCGTGGCTAACCGTCGCGCAGAAATTCTAGACCGTTCAATAAAGGAAGATTGGCGACATTGTCCCGGACCACAAAATCCAGCTGATATTGCGTCGCGAGGAATGATGCCTGAGGAATTCTGTAAACCGGAAAACAAGAAATTTTGGCAACACGGACCACAATTCTTACAAAGAGCGACACAACATTGGCCGCCACTATACGATAACAAGTCTAACACTATTCCTAAGGACGCCGAAATTAAAAAACCAAAGAAAGGTAAAGCAAAGAAAAAGACAACGGCGAAACTTAAGAAGAAACCAAAGGCGAAATGGAAGAATATAACTCACAAAGTTAGGGCAGGAAGACTTGCGAGCCTTTCTCAACCAGACGTATCGCCAGACGGTCAACCAGACGCGTTACTAGATGGTCAACCAGACGTTTTGCCAGACATGTCACTAGATATTTCGCCGGATGTTCCGCGAAACATTTTACCAGACATTTCACAAAATGTTCTACCAGACATTAGTAACGTAGCGACACATAGTAAAGCCGCAGTTTCTCTATTGGAGCGGCCTTCTAATGACAAACAACCAGATGCGTTACTAGACGGTCAACCAGACGTTTTGCCAGACATGTCACTAGATATTTCACCGGATGTTCCGCGAAACATTTTACCGACATGTCACAAAATGTTCTACCAGACATTAGTAATGTATTGACTAACAGTAAAGCCGCAGTTTCCCTATTGGAGCGGCCTTCTATTAACAAACTACCAAACTTGACACTCTTGAGTAACCATAAGCACAGTGAAACCTCATGTATTACAGATGTGGGTAGTACCTACGCAAATGTAAATACAGGTGTTACTTTACGCTCAAGAGACATACCAACCTTACAACCTACGGTGAGACCTGGGATTAATATCAGCAGAAAAATAAGTTTACCGAAACCCAGTGATCCCATAGAGTTAAAACCACCATTAGGGATCGACTTACAAAGTACCGACAATCAAGGTAAGAAGACAAAGAAGGACAAATTACTTGTAGACCCGGACGGATCAACAGTCAACAAGGGAATACCTACCGGCGGACC
Organism: Nemertoderma westbladi; assembly: GCA_032718475.1. NCBI lineage: Eukaryota > Metazoa > Xenacoelomorpha > Nemertodermatida > Nemertodermatidae > Nemertoderma > Nemertoderma westbladi. The sequence goes on along the minus strand of JAUCBJ010007117.1, from coordinate 47,806 downwards.
CGTGGGCCCTTCTAGTAAATCAAAACCTTCCAAATTCTCCATTGACTTACCTGATGACGTCACAAATACTTACGTCGACCGTATTGTAAACCTAACAGATTCTTGGACCAACGCGTGCCGAAAATTAGCGTGGATTGTACGTTTTGTACAATACGTTAAAGGCAAACGCGACTTTACACGTCGACTCACATTGACCGAGATTGACAGATGTGAAATTAAATTAATTCGGCATTATCAATTGCGATATTTCGCGCGCGAATTCACATCTATAAGTCAAGGTCAACCAATCAAGTCGTCACCAATATTGAGTTGGAGTCCGATAATTTATAATGGCTTAATTTGTCATAAATCTCGGCTTCAAAACATTGACTTTAACACAAACTTTAGGTACCCAATAATAATACCACAACATCACGAATTACAACGTGCAATGATACTGGACGCACATTTACATCTGAAACACGCTGGAAGACATCACTGTCTTTCCTACTTACGTACAAGATTTGTATTAATTAGACCCAGTAAAGCGTTAAGTTCAGTGATGCGTATGTGTATTATTTGTAAGAAGGTACACTCTAGAATAAGTACCCAAGAAATGAGTGAACTTCCACAAGCACGACTACAGGCATTCAGACCACCTTTCACAGAGACTGGAATTGACTGCTTTGGTCCCATACATACGAAACGTGGACGTATACTAGTAAAACGCTAGGGACTGATTTTTACATGCATGTCCAGTAGGGCAGTTCATATTGAACGTGTGATGGATCTTTCCACCAACGCCTTTATACTAGCATTACGGCGATTTATCGCTAGACGCGGACTAGTAAAATGCTTGTACTCAGACCAAGGTACAAACTTTGTTGGTGCTCGAAATGAAATTGCTAGAGCTTTTAAGAAATTAGATCATGATCAAATCTCAAACGAACTACGTCCTTACAAGATTGTTTGGAAGTTTAATCCTCCAGACAGTCCATGGAGAGGCGGAGTCTGGGAGAGATTGATTAGATCTATAAAAACAGCCATGGCAAAAGTAATTCCAGTAAACCACATCTTGACAGACGACCAACTGACAACATTGTTTGTTGAAATCGAGGCAATACTAAATACTAGACCAATAGTATTAGTACCCGATGACAAACAATCCCAGTTTGCTTTGACACCGGCACACCTGCTTATGCAGGCACCGACTACATTAACGCCTATTTCTATTCCAATAGAAGGCGATAGCTACGGTAGAAAAGCGTGGAAAATCACGCAACTACTGGCTAACAAATTCTGGGAAATATGGCAAAATCACTATTTGCCCTCTATTTCTGCCAGAACAACCTGGTACAACAAAACTCGCGCTTTAAGAGCGGGAGATCATGTGCTGTTGGCGGAAGTGAATCTAAAAAGACGCTTCTGGATAACAGGTGTAATTTTAGACACACATCCATCTATGGATGGAGTGACAAGAACTGTGACTGTACGGACAATTGACGGTCGTACAGTAGACAGACCGACACAACGTCTCGTACTTCTTGAAGAGATGCGAAACAAGTCTGGAGATTACAAGTCTCCAACAAATGTTAGTAAATAGTAAGGAGTTTACAAATAGATTTCCACGTACCTGTACACTGTAGTAAGGACAGCGGTAGAATTCCATTTTCTTTATATGTGAACATTGAGGGTGGTACCCTTATGTGTCACATAGGAGCGGGATTTGTAGGTATAAGAAATGTAATTCTACTTGGAACTCACAATATTGAGACATTTTCGAAATTTTAGACAATCCATTTGGATTTGAAAAATTTTTAAAAATTTTCTCCAGTGAATAGATTTCAGGGTACAGTCGGGTGGACCTTAAAATTAGAGAAACAAGAAAGGAAGACTTGCGAGCCTTTCTTAAAATTTAATTAAATTTTACACGGTCTTGTTTCAATAAGTTACGTCGAATAATAGACTTCCCTATATTTATTACTAACTCTTGATTGCTTATTTTCTGATAATAGTTTGGGATCAAAAAGTGAGTATTTTAGACTCACAGCCAGTTTAGCCCAAATTCGTTTTTATTTCGGAAAAAAATTTTAGATAAGACAGTGTGTCACTAAAGAAACCTTAGATCTTAGGCTATGGGTAGGAGGTTAGAGCATTGTCGAGCCAAAAGGGCAGACGAAAACTCTCACATCTCCTCACAACTAACAATAAACTCTGTTGTATTCCCTCTAGTAGCAATGATTATGTAACCATACTTCTAATAAGGGCGAAGGGGATACATGGAGAGCCGAGATGGGGATATGATATCCAAGAGGAAGCAGCAGCGCCATTCGAACGATTTGGAGCTAAAGACTACACCATATTTGGAATAAAGGACTTATCAGAAAGTACAGCGAAACTCGCAAACACTAAATATGACACGACGGTATCGTGGAGGTTACGGACGAATCACGGCAGACGCGTGCGCCTATCGGTCACTTAGGTGATGATTTCGAAGTAACGACGGCCATCGATGATCCTTTAGAGGAACTTCTTGAGATTGAAAGGAACCTCCCGAAGAAATCTCAGACGGAGATTCGACAATTAGAAGCAACAGATGCTGTAGTTTGCATACAACCTTCTGAAACATACCAACCTATCGATCCAGACGATTATGATTATAGTGTGGGAGGAAGCGCTCGACCCATTGGCGATCTTATATATGAGCGAGTGTGGTACCCTGCTAATACGATGTGTGGTAAATGTGGCGTCGCTGGACATCATTCGACAAAGTGCAGTGGAAAGCACATTACTACAACTCAACTAATCTGTGGATGGTGTGGAGATCAAGGGTCCCATACATTTTATACTTGCTGGAGATTTATGGCTCAATGCACCTACTGCAATATAAAGGGACATCGAGCATCTGAATGCCAACTAAGAGACATACCTTACGAACACGAATCTGTAAAACTCGTGCGAAAACTATGTGATGAGTGGGAAGATTTGGCTGACGAACATGTAGCAGCGCAAAGAAGACGGTTCCCGATGAGAGCGCATCTTGGATTTTGGGCGGTAAATCCTCAAACTATGATGTCGGAAGGATATATCTCTGCTATGCCGCAATATGACGAACTCATTGAGGTAGTTGATATTTTGCCTCACGATAGCGGATTCCGAGTTGTGCGCGAATATTTGTTACAGATACACCCTGACAATAAGAATACATGGAACTTCCAGAAAGTTGTTAATCGTATCACCTATGGTGAATTTGATTGGTTCCGAACGGAAAATCGGAACAAGGGAGCTTGGTTAACCGTCGCATGGGCGTACCGAGCCGCGTTCTACCATAAACGTATACGAGCGAGCGTATTTGAGGAAGAGGAGGTCCTAGAGGCGACCAACATACCAGCTACTCCGGTCGCGCCGTCTGCACGTCACCCTCGGGAGGACGGACAGGGTAGGATCATAAGGGTCCAGAAAGTGGGCCAACAGTTAAAGAAAACTATCAACGTTGAAGAACGAAGGGGATACGAACCGACTATTCGAATTACTCGGGATACGGTTTCGCTTCCCAGAGAACCGCAAGGAGGATCGGGACATATACCAGCTGATCAAAAGGGGGCGCAAGCTTCTCTTGGGTCTGCGTCGTCCGCTTTCCGCGTGTTCCCAGACGTTTTACCAGCGGTAGATACAACAGATCGGTCACGAGGGATTGGACGAGGATTTGGGATGACTAAGAGACGAATATGTGAGGAAACGGTCGTACCGTCTCTCAACGTCCAAAGTAAACCAGTGGCTCGCCCCACAAGTCCCATATCACGAGCTAAATCGCCGATACACAGTTTTCGAGGACGCGGCAGGGCTCGATCCGCTAAGCGTTAAAGCGGGAAGGAAGGAGTGGACGGAAGACTCGTGAGCCTTTCTTATGAATTGTTTGTTTATGTATTGTTTTATGCATTGTTTAGGTAAATCAAATTGTTTATGTAAATTGAATTATTTATGTAATTTGTATTGTTTAAAATTTATATTGCTCTAAATTTATGCAATTTATATTGTTCTAAATTTATGCAATTTATATTATTCTAAGTTTATGCAATTTATATTGTTCTAAATTTATGTATTTGTATTGTTCCAATTTGAAATTTAGAAAGTTTTATATTTAGAAGGAACTTATATTTGAAAGATTTATATTTGAAAGATTTATATTTGAAAGATTTATATTTCATATTTGAGATGCAAAGGAGTTTACGGTTGCGACGGATTCCCTCCGCCTTCCCGTCCTACTAACTTTCCCCCGCCTCCCGGAACTTCCTCCGACCGACGAGACCGAATCCTCGGGGTTAACCTCGGATTCGCCCTCCTGCAGTCTCCTCCAACCCACTAATTTTATTCCCCGGGCATCGACTAAGTATGGCCCTATGTACACTACACTAGCCCGCATACTCATACACTCCCATAGATCAGACAGTTCGCTGGCAACCCCTCTCGCTCTGTCCTCGGCTAGTTCTCTCTGTCCAAAGCGCATTAGGTAGTTGAAATGTTCGTTCGACTCACCTAATCTTTTCTTTAACTTTACCTCATCTATCTTCGCCCCTCCTTTGGCCTCTTTGAGTATCTTCCGGGTCGTGTTGTAGGCCCGTCGAAGTCGATCGCTGACCCCGACGTCCTCATCGCCGACATCTCCTCCATCTCTCCGGGTCCGGCGTCGTACCGTCGGTTCCACCGTCGCCGTTCCGGTGGACCATCCGTCGCCCTCGGCCTGTGGCTGGCCGGCGACATCGGTACGTCGACCCCCGCTCCATGTCGACTCGTCTTTCTCTTCTCCCGTCTCGTCTCTCCTTTCTCTCAACTCGCTCTCCGGTTGTAGATGGCCCCCCTCATCTTGGATTGCCGGATCGCCCGTTACCGATGGGTCCGGCGTCGCGGGTCTGTACCGTCTAGTCGCGGCCTCGCGGATCGTTAGGTCTCCGTCCGGGGTCCGCGGCGGTGTCATTTCTCCTTCTTGACTCATTGCTTTAACTAGCTGGCAGTTCTGGCAGTTTGGATTCTATCACTGTCTTAAGACGGCAGCTTGGCTCTAAATACTGTGACGGGATCCACCCAGGATCCCGGTTTATCCGGTTTCTAAACTACGCGTCGTCCCCGCCATGTGTATGTGAAAAGGTGGAAGCAGTTATTGATCGTTGTATACAGCTCCAGGGTATAATAGTATAAGATAAGATAATATATGAATGTATAATATAAGTGTACCGGTAAAATGATATGCAAAGATTACTGGACGGAGATGACGGTATTTAGAGTTACGGTACCGTCCTAACTAACTGACTTACTATAAGTGAATGGAATAATGCATCGACCGGTAATATATTGCACAGTTGGCCATATTGCTCTACCCAGTCGATGCTCCCCCCCCTATTGGCTAATAACCCTGTTGGCGCCCTCTGCCTCCCCTGGAGGGCTTCCCTTTGCCCCTGTTGCTCTCTCTCTCTCTCAGTGGTATAACCCCTGACCCTTATTGTGTGTGTGTGCGTGCCTTCTCCTTCCCACTTTGTTGGGGTGACACGAGGTTGATTGCTCACCCTCGTGTTCCCCAATATTGCTTAACGGCTCACTTTATGGGGTGGTTAGCGGAATTGGATAAGCTAACAGATTTCTTTTCGGGTTTTGATCAAAAGTTATCGGTTAGAATTTTGAATTGTGCCATATTAATTTCTTGAAATTAGTTAATAACTATTAAATAATAATTAATATTAGCTAATAATATTTAAAAAATATTTAAGACCTAAATAAAAAATCTAACCTATAAGTTTTGTGGAGCCGAGGATGCTGATTCAGAAAATCCAAGTTTCGAAAATTTTCACCTAAAATTGTGAGACTAGTAGTGTTTTTAGTGAAATTAACAATTTCGCTGGTGGCCGCTAGAGGGCGACGCAAATTTGAAAATTTTTTTTTGAACCCAATCTTTGGCCATATGTTAATCCCCCGAAAGGTATAAAATATACAAAACTACACACAAGCAGAAATTATAGCCATTTGCAAAAATGGTCCATAGGGGGGTGTACCCCCCCCCTTAACCAAGCAACAGCCAATTAATAATAGTTGTATCCAAGCGCCCCGCCCCACCCCGTGATAGCTCTGATTACTAATTACTCTTACCTATATCCAGCCGTCTGCAGTTCCATAGTCTGCCGCTAGAGGGCGTATGATCTGAAAATTAATATCTTCTCTAACTTTGAGTGAGGCATAGTCTATGCCTCAGTGAGGCATAGTCTATGCCTCAGTGCCTCAGTAAGGCATAGCCTTACTGAGGCACTGAGGCTACTGAGGCACTGAGGCATAGACTATGCCTCACTGAGGCATAAACTATGCCTCACCATGGATGGGCTGAGCAACAGGTATGAGGCTCTTGCCTCTGAGGCGGCGGATCACTGTGAGGGCTATACTGCCTTTACAGAAGCAGTTAAGTTAGCAGCTGCAGAAACAGTTCCTGTATACCCCCGAAACAGGAAAAGGGCCCCCTGGACTGACAACAAAATTCAGAAGTGCCGAAATGACCTTCATAAGGCGCAGAAAGAGTCCCGACTCAAACAGACTACAGCGGCCAAGAATGCAGTTAAGGCTGCATCTAGGTCCCTAAACAGGCAGTACTCTGTTAATCTACAGGAGCTAATAAACCAACAGGTTGATGCCATCAATGATGCTGACGACAGCAGGCAATCATCCCAGGCATGGAAATCGATCAATCTGCTTACTGGGCGGAAAAGCCAACCAACCACCAAGGTTAAGGCTGAATCACCAGCCGATCGCCCGTTGGAAAGCCCACTTTGAAAAGCTCCTCAATAATGACAGGGTATTGCCTGATAACTTTATAGAAGTAAAAGTGTCTGAGTCTGTACTCCCAGATATTCCCATTGGCGATATCTCCTTTGCAGAAGTGAAGGCTGCTGCAAAGAGCATTAAGACCAATCGTGCCAGTGGAGTAGATGGTGTTCCCCCTGAGGTCTTTAAAATACCTGAGTGTTTAAAGCTCATCTATCCCATCATAGTAGACATGTACCGAACAACAAGAGTCCCACAAGAAATGAAAACAAATAAGTTGGTGCCAGTTCCCAAGAAGGGCAACCTAACACTCTATGGTTCTTTTCGGGGAATCTCATTGATCTCGATTGCTGCAAAGCTATACAATAGGATCCTATTAAATCGCATCAGGGATCCCATTGAGAGACTGCTCCGTGGAAATCAGAATGGGTTCCGCAAAGGTCGTGGAACCATGGAGCCCATTTTGGCACTTAGAAGGATAATTGAAGAATTATCAAAAAAGAAAGACAGGCATCTGGCTGTTATCTTTGTTGACTTCTTCAAGGCCTTTGATTCAGTCTCTCGCTCACGTATGTTCAGCATACTTTCATTATATGGGATTCCTGATGAAATTATTGCAGCAATCAGATCAGTATACGATGGTTCGACAACATTTGTGTCTACTGTTGACGGTGACACAGAACCATTTGAAGTGTTATGGGGCGTCCTCCAAGGAGACACACTTGCACCATTCTTGTTCATTATTGTGGTTGACTATGTTCTACGCATGTCCTTAGATCATCATAATGATGATGGGGTGATGATAACTCCACCTACTGGCTCCAGAAGTCGAGGAAATCCTGCCAAGTACCTAACTGATCTAGACTTTGCTGATGACTTAGGAGTACTCTCAGAATCATTAGAGGGAGCCCAACGGCTCCTCAGCTCATTAGAACATGCTGCTTCTAGTGTTGGTCTTTTTATTAACTCCAGAAAGACCAAAATTCTGACAGTTAACTTTGAAAGTCCTCAGCAAGTCTCTGATCGGATGAGCATAAGCTCAAAGGATGGTATGCTTGAGCATGTGGACGACTTCTGTTACCTGGGATCTTGGATCCGGAAGTCAGGTGAGGACCTTCGAATACGTAAGGGAAAGGCATGGGCAGCCTTGAATAGGCTTTCCAGGATTTGGAAGTCACCGAGAATTAATCGGAAACTTAAGGTCCGATTATTTAGAGCAGCAGTAGTTCCAGTACTCCTCTACGGGAGTCCATGCTGGGCTCTAACTGCTGAGGACACCAAATCTCTGGATGGCACATTCACAAGAATGCTACGCCGGGTTCATTGTGTCAAGTACAATGCACACATCTCCAACCAGACACTATATAACATTGGAGGTGTCTCATTGGTTCCCCCAAGCTTGACACTAGAACAAAATCGCCTCCGCTTTGCTGGACATTGCTTTCGCCGTGAGGACCAGCCAGTGCATAATCTTGTACTTTGGCAGCCTCATGGAGTGAATAAGCATGGTGGACAGCCCATGACTTTCTTGAGACGCATCTTAAAGGACACTGGCCTTAAAGATGCGGATGATCTAGCAAATGTCATGGGTGATAGGGAGTTGTGGCGGTGCAATTTTGTTGACAAGCCGGCACAGCATTCTTAAAAATGCAGCTGCAATGCAGCATGCCGATCCTAGTAGTAGTAGTAGTAATGGATGGGCTTTACCACTGTACTCGCATCTGCTGTCTCATTGGCTGCTCGATGGCCCAGATTAAGGGTCTAAGGCCTTCAAGCTGATCATTTGCTTAGTTTTCTAATTAGAAGGTCGTGAGTTCGAACCCTAGAAGAGCATTATTCTTTTTCCTAGCTCTCGGCTAACTCTAGTATAAACTAGCTTTGACTCTCCCAGCTATAGTGATAGTATGCAACCTTGGGAGTTAATGCGCTGTCTTACGAGTAAAGGCCAAGAGATTAGACTTCAGGATGCCTCCATTGATTCACTCTTCTTAACTTTATAAAATTACTCAACCCTTATTTAAAGTTTTAAAAATTATGACTAAGTCGACCAATTTTCCAAAGTATATTATAAAAACATATAATTTCTTGAATAAATAGACCTAATAGGAATAAATATTGTGGGGTAAATACATTTATAATACTAATACAATTATTATGGATAAATAGTCCTAATACTAATATAATTGTTATGGATAAATAGCCCTAATACTAATATAATTGTTTTGGATAAATAGCCCTAATACTATTATGAAAGGAACTCAAACAAACAAATGTCAATAGCGTCGTCCTGCGCGGGCATATACTGAACGAGAGTTTTTTTATCATAGGTCTTCGAAAATTAGTAAAAGCTGGTTGATTTACTTTACTTTCATCTTCCTCATTAACCAACTGTTTCTTAATTTTATTCAATTGTTTATTAATTTTCAGTAATTTACTTTTATTTCCCAGAACCTGTCTTAATATCTCTTCTCTATTTTCCTCATTTTCTACCATTTGTTTAATAAATTTCCGCATTTGATTTTTGTTTCCTAATATTTGTCTCAATATCTCTTCTTTATTTTCATCATTCTCTTCTAAATGTTTAATAAATTTCTGTAATATAATTTTACTTCCTAAAACTTGGGTCAATGTCGCCTCTTTATTTTCTTCATTTTCCTTCAAATGTTTAATAATTTTCCGCAATTGATTCTTATTTCCAAGTAATTGCCTCTTTATTTCCTCATTATCATCATTTTCATCCTCTTCTCCACTTCCCTGATCTTCACTTTCTTCACCCTCTTTCTGACCTTCACTTTCTTCATCCTCTTTCTGACCTTCACTTTCTTCACCCTCTTTCTGACCTTCACTTTCTTCATCCTCTTCCCCGCCTTCACTTTCTTCATCCTCTTCCTGTTCTTCACTTTCTTCATCCTCTTCCTGTTCTTCACTTTCTTCACCCTCTTTCTGACCTTCACTTTCTTCATCATCTTCCCCGCCTTCACTTTCTTCATCCTCTTCCTGTTCTTCACTTTCTTCATCCTCTTCCTGTTCTTCACTTTCTTCATCCTCTTCCTGTTCTTCACTTTCTTCATCCTCTTCCTGTTCTTCACTTTCTTCATCCTCTTCCTGTTCTTCACTTTCTTCATTCTCTTCCTGACCTTCACTTTCTTCATCCTCTTCCCCGCCTTCACTTTCTTCATCCTCTTCCTGTTCTTCACTTTCTTCATCCTCTTCCTGTTCTTCACTTTCTTCACCCTCTTTCTGACCTTCACTTTCTTCATCCTCTTCCCCGCCTTCACTTTCTTCATCCTCTTCCTGTTCTTCAATTTCTTCATCCTCTTCCTGTTCTTCTCTTTCTTCACCCTCTTCCTGACCTTCACTTTCTTCATCCTCTTTCTGATCTTCACTGTCTTCGTTCTCAACTTCACTCTCTTCAACTTCTTCCTGACCCTCACTATTTTCATTCTCCATCTCATCATCCTCTTCTTCTCCATCTTTCTCACTCAAATTTTCCTCATTTTCCAGGGGTAACTGTTTTTGTATCCCTTTCAAAATATTCATAACTTTATGAAATTTATTTTCCATTGTCTGTTTTATATTTAATATATCACGCTCATCTCTCATTTTCTTTTCATCTTCACTAAAAATATTTTCGGATTTTTTAAATTTTTTTGGTAACGGAGCCATTAGTTTTTCCTTTCTATGTGTTTCCATATGACGAGATAAATTGTCTTGTCTCATTTCTTTATTACAAACCAAACAACTTTCATGTCTATGCATTATATAGCAATGTCAATTGATAATATTGAATTTTAGCTAAATTATTCTACAAATTTTAAATAAATAAAACTTTTATGAAAATAAATAAAACTTTTTAAAATAAAACTTAGAGAATGACTGGGAATGCATTGAACGGGGGCTATTATAGAGGGAGGCTATAATGGATTATCCAATCAGAGTGCGAGGGTGAGTTAGGCAGCCAATCAGGACTCGAGGGCGGAAAGTTAAACAGCCAATGAGAGAGCAGATGCGAGTACAGTGGTAAAGCGCCCGCCCATCCATGGTGAGATAACGTCACACTAACTCTCAAGGATAGTTACATTTATTATAGGAAGGGATCTTGGGGTCTTAGCCTCGAATGATAAGTTTATTTTACCGAAAATAACTTATCTTTTATTGGCGCAATTGTAGGACTAATCCCATCACATGCGTACTTTTTAACCGGGTAGTGTACAAATTTAGGAATCGCGTAATTTTTTCTTGAAATTAATATCTCATATCTCTCCAAACCACGTACGCGTTTCGACCTTACTGGGTCTCATCAGCGTGGTGTCGGATTCGAACCTGGGACCTCGAGGTGGAAGCCGAGACTACAACCACTAGGCCACAGGTTCTTGAGATATGGAGTATTAATTTCAAAGCCAGCTGCCATTTTATTAGCCCCTGATTTTTTATTATTGATAGTAACAATGTGTTGGCAAGCTGTATTTTTCGAGGTGTTTGTTATTATACATTTATTATAGGAAGGGATCTTGGGGTCTTAGCCTCGAATGATAAGTTTATTTTACCGAAAATAACTTATCTTTTATTGGCGTAATTGTAGGACTAATCCCATCACATGCGTACTTTTTAACCGGGTAGTGTACAAATTTAGGAATCGCGTAATTTTTTCTTGAAATTAGTATCTCATATCTCTCCAAACCACGTACGCGTTTCGACCTTACTGGGTCTCATCAGCGTGGTGTCGGATTCGAACCTGGGACCTCGAGGTGGAAGCCGAGACTACAACCACTAGGCCACAGGTTCTTGAGATATGGAGTATTAATTTCAAAGCCAGCAGTGGTTGTAGTCTCGGCTCGACAATTTGCACCTACGCGCTTGTGGAAACCAGGCCCTCTCGTATATGAGGTCTCCAATCGGTTTCGCACTTCCTTCCTTCCCAATGTCTAATACGATGTCGTCCTCTCCGGTCAACGGTTGTCGATCCGGAACAAAGTAAACATCCTCGCCCTTGTCCTCTATCTCCAATATTTCCTCCCGCGTTCGTTTCGGATATGTCTTCTCCACCGGAAGATCTACTCCGAACACCTCTACTAACGTCTCCGGCCAGCCCTCCTTAACAGGTCTATCAGCCTCCGAGTGGAAGGGAGTACCAAACCCGCGGGTTTGATTCCCGAACCACTTCTCCAAAGCTTCTGGCGTCGGATATTCCATCGACGGTCGGTCTCCCAAATCTCCGATGTTCTGTCGATATACTCCTTCGAATATCGCTAATCCTCTCCTAACCATCGACGTATTCTCTAACGACTGGTTGAAGAACGGGGTTAAGAAACGCTTCATCACGTTGGATTGGATTCCCCCTTTCGAGCGAACGTATTGATCTCCTCCGAATACCAATGGATGACGCTTCAAAACTCGCGCAACGATATCCGCTAATAAACAAGTCACCGTGTTCGACTCAAGCACCAAATAATATTGTAGCGACGCACGGGGTGGCGCGCAAATGTTCCAATACACTAACGCTTGCCGCTTGAAGTGGGATTTGAACTCCGCTCCCGGTGGCGTGTTGTATTCGCCATACGCCTCCTCGTACTTCTTTTGCGTCTTCAACTTAAAGTCCCAATTATACAACAAGTGTGCTATAAAGCCCATACCAGTCTTGGCAGAGTTGGGATACTCCCTATAAATTCCAATATCCTGTGCCCATAGCAACAATAGCTTGGTGTCGACAAACGGTCTCGGCAATCTATCTTCCAGATCAGCCATGGCGTTGAAGTCGCTCTCCAAATCGCTCTGGACTCCCGATCCCACCTTGACATAATCTTGGTTGAGAATAGCCTCTCTAACTTTCTTGGGTAGCATCCTGGCGTCGATACGCTCCGCTCTGTGCATACCTCCTCGCCTGCATACCTCCAAAATCTGCTCCCTAGGATCCTTCCCCTTCCGATATTGTGTCGTTATGATGGGCTCCGGTCTCTCTCGATCCGCCCTCACACGCATAAACACATGAGTCACACCATCGGCCGCACGAATTTGAATACACTTGCTGGTCAAACATTCCTGATGGGACCCTCCTTCATTGTCGTAGAACATCACCCTCCAATCCTGCAGTGATTCCTCCGTCTTCCTCCACTGACGCTGAATCTCGTCTGATGGGGTCCACATGCGCTCGATAGCCTTGTGGTCATCATATCGGGTATAAGAACCCTTCCTCCTCAGCCACGTCTGGTCTACCTCCTCGTCGTCTGGGAATGTAGCCACCGCGACCCATACCTTAATGTACTTATCCAACCATCCGAATAGTTTGCTCTCCTTCCCCGGAGCTCCAATCTTATCCAATGTGTCGTAATCTGTGATCTGCATTGGGACATCACGCAAGAACTTCGCGCATAAAACTTCCCGTAGACAGTCAACGTTCCAATGATCCGCCATTCTTACCATCGGCAAGAATCGTATCGCTTCTCGCGACTCCGGATGATCTACTAATATCGCAGGTTCGGTGCCGTCGGAATAATACACCGGTCGGGGTTGAGATACGACCTGTGGAACAAATCCGGTCACTCTCCTCGTCTCCTCTTGATGTCTATCCGCAGTCTTATTATACTCCGCTATCCTGTTCTCAAATAACTCTTTCGCCTTTGCCGCTCGCTCCTCCTGCCGCAACGCGTCTATGTCGTCCTGATGCTCAGGCTTGAGGCTTCTCGCTCGGTGAGGTGAAGTAAACGCAGTCCAGGGACTCGAGAGCTCCAAACCCGCGGGTTTGGTACCCGAGTCCCGCGCCGCTTCGCGCCGCGCCTCTAGATCCTTGTAGGCTCGGTACAGCGAAATGGCCGCTGCCGTCTCTATCAAACTGGGTGTCGAACAGGGTTTAATCTCCGTATACGGATCTAATGTCGTAACGGTCGGCGTAATGGGTCTCGGAGGTCGCTTTCCGCTGAAGTCGATACTGATCATCGGGTTGCTCATCGGGTAACCTCCCTCGTTGTATCTAAGGAACTGGTGAGCTGGACATCGCGTTAATATCGGTTCCGGATGTTGCTCGTCTAATCGGTCGGGAATCGCCATGTCTTGCTTATTCATGCATTCACCACACTTGTAGAACAGCTTGTACACGCTGAAGACTTTCGGCGTCTCCTGATCCTCGCCTCGAGTCCTCCGGTATAGATGCATTCCGTCGAACTGGTCTCGGATTGCAGGTAGAGGCTCCTCGTGTCGTAAATACATATTCATATGGTATAGTCGTGCGATTTCCTCGTCCGGATCTGCGCTGATGTCACATACATCCAAAGCGAAGTCGTAGGGATACCGCGTGCGATACTCTCTCCGCAAAACTTCCATCCGGTCCCCCAACGCTCTCATTCTTTCCCTCCGTAATTCCTTATCATAAGTCGGCTTGTATTTCCCATTTAGCTCCATCACGGACCGCCCATGGTAGTAAACGTTAGAGTCTTTACATCCTGGTCGCGCGAATGGTAGCTCCGCCTCCTCTCTGGCAGTAAATCCTCTGCGCGGTTGCGCTCTAATATCCCTCTCCATTATGTTACGCGTATATACATATATATATCCCAATAAGTGCCGTTACGTAACCAATTACACTGTGGGTAAATCAGTTAGATGTCGCCGAAAGACAGACCTCCCGAACCCCCCCGCCTTCCAGCAGTTCAGGTTCGACTCTCTAGATCCCGTCTCTTCCTAACTAACTATCCTCTAACCTATTCCCATGCATAGCGCAAAAACTTTGGAGATAAACTGGCCGTGACCAACTCACTTTTTGATGCCCAAACTACTCCCATTACTCGTACTAAACTACAGTAGTTAGAAAGGACCATAGCCACAATACCCGACTATACCAAACCCACAGGTTTGATAATCGAACATCACACATCCTGCAAACTACTGAGTGGGGTCCATGTACGCCTCTGGTGCTACTAACCTTTAGCACCTTAGTTGCACTGTTGGCACCAATCTGTGGAAGTTGCTAAACTCAATTTACACTCCTACATAATATAGCCGTCACCATGGTTTCTAAATGCTATTTTCCAGGCTTCACGACTTTTCAAATTACTGTTTATCTATAGACGAATTCTAAAACGCGTCTATACACAGCGTCTGGAATTGTCTTGGGTTCACCTTTCTAATTTTTAAAATTTTAAATTTTCCAAAAATTTTGAAAATAAAATTTTGTTTTGATACCCACTAGACAAAACTCAACGCAAATCACCACAACCCTGCTCCTATGCATTTCCTTGTATCTGCATACGAGGAATGCATACGAAGTGAGTTGCGTCCAACACTAACTCTGTTTTGAGGCAGGAGACAAATTATAATCTTCCGTCTCGATACGTGTCTCCTCTAATAACACGATATCTTGGACCGGTCGGTCCAAGGTGTGTAAACCATTAGTTTTACACTTTTTTGGGTGCGGACACTTGCACCTAATTTTCACAGTGACTGTGCGCACTATGTTTTGCACGTCTGGGTGTGTGTGCAAGATAACTCCAGTCTCCCAATATTTTCTCTTGACAATCGGCTCGCTTATTAATACGTAGTCTCCTCTTTGGAGACTCCGAACCGTTTTGTACCACTTTGTTCTGGTGGATATGGTGGGAAGATAGTATTCCCGCCAATATTCCCAGAATGTGTACGCAATAAACTGTGTCATTTTCCAGCTCTTACGACTATATAGGTCGGCACTAACGGGTTCTGATGCCGGCACAAGAAATGCTGGACTCTGCATTAGCAAATGATTCGGCGTTAATGCAACACCGTCTGGTAACATAGCTATCGGCCTCGAGTTTAGGGTATGCTCGATTTCAATGAAAGCTGTGACCAGTTCGTCGTCGGTAAGTTGTTTGTTCACAGGCAACGTCTTGGCGATGGCCTGTTTTACAGAGCGAACTAAACGCTCCCAACTTCCTCCTCTCCAAGGACTTTCTGGAGTATTAAATCTCCACTCTACTCGTTGCGGCAAAAGTGCTGCAGAAATTTCTTTATTCTGTGCCGCTTTATGAGCCGCGTTCAACTCGCTATTCCCCCCGACAAAGTTTGTACCCTTATCGGAGTAGAACGCCTTTACTAGTCCTCTCCTGGCCATAAATCTCTTTAAGGCCAGGAGCAGAGATTTGGTCGACATGTCTGCCACACGCTCAATGTGTATGGCTCTACTAGCCATGCATGTCAGTAGCAGACCCCATCGTTTGTGGGTCAGCCGACCACTCTTTGCTTCAATCGGACCAAAACAATCCACCCCTGTGTTCGTAAAGGGTGGGTCATATGCCTGCACTCTCGCTTCCGGGAGTTCAGCCATCTCCTGTTCCAATACTCTGGCGTTCACTCTTTTGCAAACCAGACAGGCGTCATACATAGTACCAACTGCCCTGCTTGGCTGCAATAGAATGAATCGCTGTCTCGCTGCCGACAAACAGTGTAACTTTCCCGCGTGATGTAACCTCTTGTGTATATCCCATAGAATCGCTCTTTGCAATTCTATTGGGTGATTAGGGATTATCCCTGGGAACCGAAACTGTGAGTTTATGTCGACAGTCTGGATTCTCGATCTATGACAAATTAAACCCTTATGGATTAATGGACTCCATTTTCTAAGGGGTGTATAGAGAACTGGTCGATGAGCCGATAATAGATGGAATTCTTTAGGGAAGGCACACATTTGATAATGTTTCAAATGCTTTAATTCCGCTAGATCAATCTCATCCTCTGTCAGAGGTTGTTTCAATTTCTGAATTCGCTCACTATTAGCGCTCGATGGTTCTCTCAAATGTTTCGAATGTTTTAAACAAAGGTACAAAATGTATCGGCTTAACCACGCAGTTCTTTTACAAATTGTCAGCCAAGAGGCAGACGAATTTAGTAATTTGTCATAAACACTGCATGACTCTAATGCCAGCGACGGTTGTCCGCTAACTAATGGAAGTTTCGAATCCAAACCCGCAGGTTTGGAAACCAAAGGATCCATTTTGTCGGTCATTTTCTGTCCGTCACTTACCAACTGTGACTCTGGTTTAGTCTGTAAGGGTGGTTTTACGTCATAACTTACCCTTCCGGACCTAGTAGTCACGTAAGTCTGTTGGTCTGACAGGTCTCCGGGCCGCTCCAATGACTCTTCAGGCCGCTCCAATGACTCTTCAGGCCGCTCCAATGACTCTTCAGGCCGCTCCAATGACTTAAGTTTGGCTTTAGACTTCGACTTAGAGACTTTCTCCACCTTGACTTCTGCATCTTCAGGCATCGGATTGGTCACTATCTTTAGTCGCTCTGGCCAATGTTCCTGTGTCCTCGTTAGAAAATCAGGTCCATGCAACCAAAACTCCTGAGACACTTCCTGAAAGAATTCCGCCGGCATTGCACCTCTCGAAGTTATGTCGGCCGGGTTCAACACTCCCGGACAATGTCTCCATTGTTCCTTCGTCGAAAAATCAACGATCTGAGCGCGTCTGTTGGCCACAAATGTCTTTAGTGCAATATTGTCGGCCGCAATGTATACTAACACCAAGGATGCGTCCGTCCAATAGAATAAGGTCAATGTCGTATCTAACTCCTCAGTTATTTGCTTACTTACCTCGACTGAAACTACAGCCGCCTGTAACTCTGCACGAGGGACAGTCATGTATTTGACCGGCATTGTCTTTGATCTAGAAGTCACAAAGGCCGTCTCAAATTTGTCCTGACTTACCTCTCGGCGAAGGTAGGCTACCATACCAAAGCCGGTGTCACTTGCGTCACTAAATAGGTGGAGTTCGAGATCAGCTGGGAATACCAGCTGATTCGGAAAGTAGGAACGGGGTACGTCTATGTTTTTCAATAGATGCAACTCGGCTTCCCACTCCCTCCACTGCTTTGCATGTATAGGAGATATTGGTTCGTCCCACTCTACGTCGGACAACCAAATTTTCCTCATGCACGCTAGTGCCTGTAATATTACCGGACTGATAAAGTTCATCGGGTCAAATAGTCTACTTAATGTCGATAAGCAAATTCTCTTTGTCAAAACTTTGTCTGGGCTACTGGGCTCAAATCTAACTCTTACCTGGAACTTGTCTGAGTTCGGGTTCCAAGCGAGTCCCAGTACTCGCGCCATGGGGATTGGTTCTACCCCCAATTCTATGTCTCCGCTCCCGCGATCTTTTACTGGGAACGACTCTAATAGGGCCTCCGAGTTAGTAGTGAACTTGGTCAGAGGAAATCCCCCTGTAGCCAAGCACTCCTGCAGGCCGTGAGCCACTTCTATGGCTTGTTCCGCCGTGTCCTTGGACACCAATCCGTCGTCCATATAGAAGTTTCTCAATATAGACTCGATTACTTCTACTGGATACTTACCAATCTGGGCTGTTGCCGTTTTCTTTAGAACAAACAACGTGCCATTCGGACTATCGCGGGCGCCAAATATCCTAACGTACATTTGGTATGTAACCACTGGGCCGGATAAGTCTTCATTCTCGTACCAGAGAAAGCGAAGGCTATCCTGGTCTGCCTTACAGGCTCTTACCTGGTGGAACATCGCCTCGATGTCACAAGTAAATGCGAATCGCCGCTGTCTAAAACGCAACAGTATTCCTATCAAATAGTTATTCAGGTTGGGACCATCCATCAACTCTGAATTCAGGGACATACCTCTATAGACTGCTGCGCAGTCGTTGACTACTCGGACTTTGTCTGGTTTGTCAGGGTGAGTCACATAGTGGTGTGGAAGGTAATAAGTCTGGTCTGTCACTAAGTCAGGGTCCTCTACCTTCCCAGCAAATCCCTTGGCAAAATAGTTGTTGATCTGGGCGCAATACTTCTCCCTAATGTCCGGATTCCTTAACAACCGAGCCCTTACTCCGTTCAATCTTTTCAAGGCTAAGTTATAGTTGTTCTCCAACTTAGGAGGTTGTCGACGCCACAACATTCCAACTTCAAAATGTCCAGTCGGTAGTAGACGTATGGTATCTTCCATCATCTCCAGTGACCGTTTCTCATCAGTAGACATGGCTAGGTCATATCCACCGGGTTCCATTGCGTCCCTATCCAGCCATTCGACGGTTCTGGCTCCTGTCTCGAGGTCCTGGCATATCAATTCCTTCTGTAATTCCTCCTCACTGTATTGGAAAATGTCTAGGTCTCGATATTTAGCCACTTGACCCTCCACTATGTCTGTATAAGTCAAAACGTTAGTCAGATAAGTGGCGTGGGCCGCTGAACCAGACCCACGGGTCTGATAACAGTAGTCCTCGGGTTCACTATCTGTCCGGTCATTATGAAGTGGTTCCGACAACCTAACATTATCGGGAATCAACTCCTCGTCCGACTCGCTAAAGTCACTATAGTGGTCAATACAGGTTCTCCTAAACTCGTCTATGTCCGGTGGTTCTACTAACGGTGGTTGAGTTATAGGCTGTAATTCGTCGTATCTATCCATTGGCTTGTCGCCACCTGTAAACTCATAAGACATGGGTACTCTTGTATACCAACCTAGTATAGTCCTATGGGCATGTGGTCCATTGACATGCGGCTCAGCTGGTCTCGTTTCCCATATCTGGTGTGCGATCAGCTGTTCTGCACCAATCAACATAGAAACATTCCTATAACCTACCTGGTGTCTGGGTATCCTGAGCTTGTCAAAATACTCCTGTGCTATGGGACTCATCGGCGGCACCTTACCTAACTGCCTGCCGAATCCCTTCATAGCTAGACACTTGAATCCGTCCAATGGCAAAGCTTTCCTTTCTAGTCGAGTGTGTTGGTCTCTCGGAAGTAGGGAATCTAGTTCTACCGAAATTCTGTGTCCCTTGAGGTCTCCTACCCCATGCATAGACTTCAACTCTATTTGGATCTCCTCGGCGTCCTGGAAGCTAGAAACAGCTCTCTCCACTTCTTCGTCGATATACGATAATGTAGACGCAGTGTCCAACATCACATATATTCGCTTCGATCCCTTATCGCCAGTGAGTTTCACCGGAATCACACTAAATATTTCCGACGTGGCCGATGATAGATACGTCTGCGCGCTGGTCGATGAACTATCCGCGGTGAAACCTTGGCAGGTCACCTCTCTCGCGCTCGACTCGCCATCCTCGTCCGACGAACCTGGTTGGTAACCATCGTCCTGGATGCCAGTATACGTATTCCTTCTTATCGATATGGGTTCTTTGCTCCCCTTCCTTTGAGGATTTCGCTGTAAGTAACGGTCCGTTGGGGTGTGGAAATCCGCATGTAGCAACTTGTGATGTAGTCTGCCGCATTCCATGCATCCGTCCTTGCTGTTCGGGCACTGCCGCCGTACATGGCCTGGCGCAAGATATGCCCAACAGGTGTCCAACGTCCGCACTTGAACTCTTCTCTGTTCCGAATTTAATTCTTTGAACAGTCTGCAACTATCTAACTTATGGTCGTCAGATCTTACCTCCTTTAGTAAACAGTATTGGCAACCTACAAATCCATCCGGCAACTCCTGTTGCTTTAACCTAGGTCTATCTAACCGCTCACCTGACCATACTCGCGAGTCTGATCTAAAGGCTGGGGTACTCGAATTATATCTGTCTACTGAGTTATAAGTCACAGTGGTCCTGTCATCGTCAAAACTTACCATAGACTTACCGGTAACAGGTTTAGACTCTCTCATATTCTCTTATGAGAAGTTTGATTTCATCTCTGCTACTGCGTCTGTGGCTATCATGTCATGAATATGCTGAAGTGTCAACACCTTACCTTGACCCTCCAACTTATTCTCTAATTTGCGCCATTTCTGTCGATAACGCATGTTTAGACGTCTTATTACGCTTTTCAAAACTTCGGCGTGATCACCATGATGAGGTAGATTCACCGTCCTCAAGATGTCCAATGCGTTCGAAATAGCGTTCGCTAAGTTCAACAGCTCTAACGGAGTTGTAATCCTTCCGCCCTTACCCAAGTCTTCTACTATCGACTGCGCCATCTTCGTTTTATTCCCGTAGATGTCACTAAGCATCTTCATTGCTAGCTCAAATGCCCTCTCATTGCCGACGAAGTTATCCGCAATGGCTCTAGGTTCTCGATGGAGCATCTGAAGCAAATAGTTGAACTTCTCGTTGGGAGTAAAGGTGCTGTTGGTTAGCTGCTCGTCGACATAGGTTTTAAAGGTCCTCCAATGCTTATGGTTGCCCATAAACTTCTGGGGTTGTTGCGTCGGCAGTCCTTGCCTAGCAGCAAACTTACCTATGTCCCTAAGGGTTGCGTCGTTCCGGGTTAACAAATGGTTTAGTTCCGCAGGGTTGTTAAGTCTGGTCCTTTCCCGGTGGTTCAAACTTACCTGCTCCGCCTCCGTCCTTCTTTCCTTATAGTTTCGGGACTTCTGACGTCTCATGTCTTCCTCTTCATCGCTTGACTCGGTGTCAGTCCTTAGCACTCGCGATGGTTTGCGCGCCGAGGCCCTGACCCAAGCCTCCTCAATAAATCTTTCCGCCGAATTTTCGAAATTGGGATTAGAGATGTTCGGGACAGGCGTCCTTACCTGAGGTCTATTTGGTATAGTCTCCTCCGATATGCGTACTCGTTGACTAGGCTGGACTTTATCTAACTCAGGCCTGCTGGGATTTGAATTACTTCTTACCTGGGCTGCTTCCTTTAACCGTAGGTTGCTAAGCATGTCCGTTATAGGTTGGATGTGCGGCGATATAGCTTGCGCTAAACTAGCACTTAACTCATCCCTCGTAATAAATTCCTGGCTAGGGTTCTGTTGTATAGTCGGCTCTATCTGAGTAATTCGCTGTCTCTCATATGATCCCTCTTCCGGTTTAACCCGGAAGTTCTCCGTCGAACTGGGTCGGCGCTCCGTCCGCGTATTCCAAACCCGCGGGTTCGGTTCGCCAAGTACTCGTCCCGTCGGAGTTTCTTCTCTAAATTCTCCGTTGTCGCGTTCGGTATATAGTGGTGCGGTGTTCCGATGACGTAGATCCTGCGCGATAGGTGAAGCACTAATACCAACTGGCGTGCGATATGTAGAGAACGGTTTAGCGATCCGTGTACTCGTAATAGCTGGACCGGGTATAGGAATTCTGGTCGTCGTCGACTCGCGTATAGTCGGAGTTCTCGCTTCCTGTTCGGCCTTCTGCAGTGCGAACAGTTCTCGCAACTCTGTCCCTACACTCGCCCCACATTCTTCGATCATTCGCATCCCCTTCTCGGCGATTTCATTCGCCTTCCTAGTCCGTTCTTCGCTCTCTAAACTTAATCTCGCACTTTCCAACTGCGCCAGTTTACGTTCTTCTTCTTCTCTCGCTCGTCTCGCTGCGCCCTCTTCTTCCACACGCGCCTTCTCTTCATACAACGCTTGTCGCTCTTTCTCGATCTCGAGTTCGCGTTCCTTACGTTCGCGTTCAAGTTGGAATTCGCGTTTCTTCTGTTCGCGCTCGAATTGAAGTTCGCGTTCTTTCGCTTCCCGTTCGCGTTCAAGTTGGAGTTCGCGTTCAAGTTGGAGTTCGCGTTCCTTCTGTTCGCGTTCCGCTTGCTCACGCTTACCTTTCTCTTCCAGCTCGCGCAACTTCGCGTCTAACATCTTCCTTACCTTGTCCGTCGTCCGTGTTATATGTCCGGCATGCGCGCGAAGTTTTTTCTTTATCGCGATATCCAGTTCTCTCTCGCTTACCTGACTCACACTCGGCGGACTTGAAGGATTATTTCGGGAACTACGGGTACTCCTAACAGCCGTCGGGACCACGGCACTTACCATACCCACAGGTCTGGAAACCGGGCTCCGGGCTCTCGCTTCTGCTACACTACCCTCCCTATCACTCACCTCTGGTTGGGTTGCTGTACAATCCTTCCTTACAGTAGCGGTAGGGGATCCTAATACTATTATTTGAGGTTGTTGTTCTTCCTCACTAGTCACTGTCTCGTCCTCCTGTTCACTTACGTCAGCGTCGCTCGCTGCGTCGTCATAGTCGGCATTGTCATCAACAGTAATGTTTACGCTATCGTCAGTCGGCGGTCCGGCCACCGTCTCGTAGCTGTCCTCTAGTGCCTCCTTGTCTGAGACACTCATAGTCCAAATAATGTTTGCCTTCCGGCAAAATATCTCGCAAAAGTTCGAGATATAATTATAATTTAACCGAAAATACGGTCAAATTATTTGTCTAATAATCAGTTGGTCCAAATGTCAAAATAAATTCGCAATGCAATATTGTGAATTTAATGGGGTATAGTTATAGCAAATACTAGCACAATATTTAAACAAAAATATTATTATATAGCTACTATATAGCATTAAATACCGGTATGACACAAAATAACTTTGAATCTAATACAAAATATTCAAAATATACTTGCCACCCGAATATTTCTAATTTTATATATATAGTTCTAATCAACGTAATTTTAATTTCAAATATTATATGTGTCCACTAGCGCGTGGCTACATCTTCGGGTTGCGACTCTCTCTAACTCTCTCTCTAACTTGAGCGATTCAAAAAACCATGGCCGGCAAAACCTAAATATCCTAACTAATAAATTGAGTTCAGCTTCGCAGTTAAACAACCGATAATTTTTTACTGCTTCCACAAACACACTGGTGCCAACAGAACAACTAACCTTGTTTGCTGTGAGATTCCACGTCCGCGTCCAAAGATTCAGGCCCTTCGCTGATTGCAAACCGAACCGGCAGACCCACACGAACCCCAAACTCAGAAGTTCCGTCTTGCCATGTATCTCCAGATGGTATAAAATAACTAAGCGGTTACCTAACATACCGGTACAAAACTCTAGAATTTTACAAAATAATTTTGACCGAAACTGAATTCTCGCAAACCTAGCTAAAATTTTCAAAAAACTTACTAATTACAATTTGCCCTAAGGCCTAAGGAACTGCTGTATTCGCAATTAGCAAAACGCACTACCGTACATCCACTGTATGCAGTACAGTAAGTAAAACAGTACACCAACCTAACAGCCTAATGATACTGTGTGTGGTACGGCAAAACAAATGTCCCTTCTACCGTACGCAGTAACAGCAATCAGCCTAATGTACTACTGTATTATTGTACGCAGCCAGTGAATACAGTAATCTAAACTAACAGCCTAAAAGAATATACTCAATGTCTTACTGTACGCTAGCCTATAGCCTACAGCAGACGATCACGTGCTCCAATTTATTACTCAATACTGTGATACAACTAACAGCCTAAGAATACTCTATGTCTCACCGTACGCAGTACAGTACCTAATACAGTAATCTAATTCGTATTTACTGTACGCAGTACAGCAAAACAAAGCACGTATCACTGATAAACAACCGCGACCTCTATACTAACAGCAGAACTGTTGAACAGACCAATACCCGTTAATATCCTTCTGCCAACCTAATGAGCTCTCGCCTAACCAATAAGACACAAAGACTGCTCTACTGTTAAGTAAAGGGGATCAGGAGCGTGATATTACTAAATTGTAAGGGTTGCTAAATACAAAACCGCTACTTACCGTTGGATGGCGCTAATCTGCCGTCCGCTAATATATTTTACTAATTTTACACAACTCCTGCAAAATCGCTTGTTCCTTTCTCTACCGATTGCTCAATAGAGAGCTAACTGTTCGAATCTATGAGCCACGCGGGAATAACCAAAACAATAAACCCGAGTCGGCTCCCTAAGCTTACTTAAGACGAGTGCGAGAGGCTTTGCACTCAGAGTATTCCTACGCCTAATTCTATCACTATTAAAGCACGCTATTGCCTACGTCTTTCCTAATCGCGAATACTGGGGGTTCCTTAACGTAATGTGTGAATGCGAGAATATTTAAATTATCAAAATGGTACAGTATTTGTCTCTCGTGGATAGTACCGCTCTGGGTCTAAACTTGCCTGCCGCTGGCTTTAGGCCAGCAAATTACTAGCGTTTCGTGCGTACCGAATAGTGCGATCTAGCTGATTGCCCGCTAATGCAAATAACCGCTCAGCGTGAATAGTTTACAGTACTCTAATTATTACCTTAGCTACTCTCCGCTATGCTGCGTACTAATTCTTAATTTTTACTAATCAATTACAGTCACAAATATTTAACAGCGTACTAATTACTAAGAGTTCCAGAATACGTAATTCTAATTTATCATGCAACAGGTTTCGCTAGTAATAGCCTAAATTGCCGTATTACTTTGACCTAATCAGTAACTAATTGTTGTAACTAAGAAATAGAAATCAATCAAAGAGAAAAGAGCACCTACCTAAACATTCATAATCATAGGCACACTTCAATAACACACCAATCAGCGTCAGCAATCACAGTTCGCAATTATGCAGTTAACTACTGTATAGCCCACAATTATGCGACTCACTATTCGTACTCCACACTCAACGTTGTGATACGTGCAGGCCTCTCCCGGGTACATATAGGACTCCTAACTAACCTGATTCCTGCCCCCCTAATACTAAATAGAGACGAAACCTGGATCATCAGCCCCCTAATTACTGTACCAGCGAATGGTCTGCATACCACAGCGTGAACTTCCCGACCGCAACGGTGACCCCCCGCCAGCGTTGCTCGCTTTTGAATCCTCCGCTCTCCCTTCGTCGCTAACCCCCCGATGTGCCCACCGCCCACTGGCACCTTAGCCCTCCATTATGCTAATAGCTACCGTAGCGGCGCATGCAAATCACAAAGTCTGACAGTCTCAGAAATCCCTTAGGATTATTGCGCAGAAAGGAATCACATAGAACCATTAATCAAAAGGTAGAAATCATAGTTCCAGTTGTAATTAGCAGTAATCGAAGGAATTAATTGAGAAACACAATCAAGAGTAATCGCACTAGCAAATCATTTCAAGAAATTAATCAAAATTAGCAAATTGCAGAAAATACGCTAAAATATCCGTCAAAAATGAATAGAGACAGCTCAGCAAGTATAACAGCAGTGCAGGTACAGAAGAAGATCATGTGATGACAGGCTCTACCGGCAAACCGCCAATTTATAGGTGATCCGGATGGGGTGATGCAATAAGGTGACGCAATCACTCTCCTATTGGCTCTCCAGTCCGCGCTAGCATTAGGCCAACCTGGAAGCAGTTAGTCCAATAAGGAGGCCGGATTGTAGCCCTATTGCCTGCCCAAACCTCAAATTATTACCATATATGGTAATGGATCATGTCCCTGGCTGCTGAATGGCCAGGACAGCGTCCCTATATGCTAGCCCTATCAAAGCTAATATCAGCAAGCACGAAATCCAGGGTCCGAATAAACTTGCTACCCTGGGACTATCTACATATATCCTAATACAAAATTACGTAGGTAGGGCTACATATTATACAAAATGGATGGATTCAAATATATGGGCGTTTCGATTTCCCTATCTAAATATCACTGCGTTATTATGCCTTATCTAAAATATTATGCTGCACAACGGACTAATATTACGCACAGTATAACGGACTAATATTGCATACTGCATAATGACTAATATATGTGGATACAGCGCCATATACCGTAACAGTTATACTCACCATTCAAATATCCCTCGCAAACCAGATTCCCCCCAGCATCTAAAGTATTCCACTTCAATGCAAAATATATAGAGCTTTAGTTGGATTTGAACCTGTGCTTGTAAACAGTGCCTCAGTGAGGCATAGTCTATGCCTCAGTTCCTTCAGTGAGGCATAGTCTATACCTCAGTGAGTCATAGTCTATGCCTCAATGCCTCAGTGAGGCATAGTCTATGCCTCAGTTCCTCAGTGTGGCATAGTCTATGCCTCAGTGAGTCATAGTCTATGCCTCAGTGAGTCATAGTCTATGCCTCAGTGAGTCATAGTCTATGCCTCAATGAGGCATAGTCTATGCCTCAGTTCCTTCAGTGAGGCATAGTCTATGCCTCAGTGAGTCATAGTCTATGGCTCAATGCCTCAGTGAGGCATAGTCTATGCCTCAGTTCCTCAGTGAGGCATAGTCTATGCCTCAGTGAGTCATAGTCTATGCCTCAATGCCTCAGTGAGGCATAGTCTATGCCTCAGTTCCTTCAGTGAGGCATAGTCTATGCCTCAGTGCCCCAGTGAGGCATAGTCTATGCCTCAGTGAGGCATAGTCTATGCCTCAGTGAGTCATAGTCTATGCCTCAGTGCCTCAGTGAGGCATAGTCTATGCCTCAGTGAGTCATAGTCTATGCCTCAGTGAGTCATAGTCTATGCCTCAGTGAGTCATAGTCTATGCCTCAGTGAGTCATAGTCTATGCCTCAGTTCCTTCAGTGAGGCATAGTCTATGCATCAGTGCCCCATTGAGTCATAGTCTATGCCTCAGTGCCCCAGTGAGGCATAGTCTATGCCTCAGTGGGGCATAGTCTATGCCTCAGTGAGGCATAGTCTATGCCTCAGTGAGGCATAGTCTATGCCTCAGTGAGTCATAGTCTATGCCTCAGTGAGTCATAGTCTATGCCTCAGTGAGGCATAGTCTATGCCTCAGTGCCTCAGTGAGGCATAGTCTGTGTCAGGTCTTAAATGAGAGTCTTACAAATGCGAACGTCAACGAACAAATTCGACGGTTACTGTTCCACCTTGGTGTAGTGGTTGCATGGGTCACCAGGGAGGCCAGATTGTGATGGGGAGAGGGATTCTGGAGTTGGAGGCTACTCTCATGTTCCACCCCGACCAACAAAGCCATTGGTGAATCTGAGGCAAGTCACTAGACTAGCCTCAGTAAACACCCTAACACTCGGGTCCCCAATGCGACAAGGTGAGCTGACTGCCTTGGCAGATAAGCTTTCTCTTAGCGCAGTGGGTGTTCAAGAGCACCGAATGCAGACTGGACAGACTGATGAGGTTCTGATTAAGGACATGGGGGGCGGTTGGCGACTCGCCCTCGCGTCAGCAGATGATAGTATAGTGGCAATGGTGGAATTGGTCTATTGATGAATCCAACTGCACATGCAGCATTGGACAAAATAGACCAAATCTCTAACCGCATCATCCGTTGCCACTTCTCATGTTCTGGAAGACTGGCTAAGAAGTTTCCTAAGGTAGTTCTGATTGTGTGCTACTCTCCAACTAGTGTTGCCCCTGTAGAGGAGGTGGAAAATTTCTACCACAATCTACAAGCAGCAACTGATGGAGTGGATCAGCATGCATTCTTAACATTCCTGGGAGACTTTAATGCAAGTCTGTATCAATCACCTACATCGCCCTGGGTCTATAGCAATAGTGTTAACCGAAATTCTGTCCATCTTCAGGATTTTATCTCTGGAAATGGATTGTTTTCGGCTGGAACCCAGTTCAAGAAGCGAACTGGAAAGCTATGGACTCATAGTGGACCCAGTGGTCACAAGTCCCAGATAGACCATATTCTGTTTCGTAGGAAATACAGGAGCTCTATACAAGACTGTAATGCATTTACACTTCGACCCTTCTCCAGTGATCACCGCCTTATTGTGGCCAAGGTAAGACTTAGTCTGCGTGCTAGCAGAACTACGAAATCTGCCTTGCCACGGCATGACTGGTCCTCTCTGTTGCAACAGCCAAGTGTGAGATCCAGCTTCACACTACAGCTGAGCAACAGGTATGAGGCTCTCGCCTCTGAGGCGGCAGATCACTGTGAGGGCTATACTGCCTTTACAGAAGCAGTTAAGTTAGCAGCTGCAGAAACAGTTCCTGTATACCCTCGAAACAGGAAAAGGGCCCCCTGGACTGACAACAAAATTCAGAAGTGCCGAAATGACCTTCATAAGGCGCAGAAAGAGTCCCGACTCAAACAGACTACAGCGGCCAAGAATGCAGTTAAAGCTGCATCTAGGTCCCTGAACAGGCAGTACTCTGTTAATCTACAGGAGCTAATAAACCAACAGGTTGATGCCATCAATGATGCTGACGACAGCAGGCAATCATCCCAGGCATGGAAATCGATCAATCTGCTTACTGGGCGGAAAAGCCAACCAACCACCAAGGTTAAGGCTGAATCACCAGCCGATCGCCTCAATGGTTGGAAAGCCCACTTTGAAAAGCTCCTCAATAATGACAGGGTATTGCCTGATAACTTTATAGAAATAAAAGTGTCTGAGTCTGTACTCCCAGATATTCCCATTGGCGATATCTCCTTTGCAGAAGTGAAGGCTGCTGCAAAGAGCATTAAGACCAATCGTGCCAGTGGAATAGATGGTGTTCCCCCTGAGGTCTTTAAAATACCTGAGTGTTTAAAGCTCATCTATCCCATCATAGTAGACATGTACCGTACAACAAGAGTCCCACAAGAAATGAAAACAAATAAGTTGGTGCCAGTTCCCAAGAAGGGCAACCTAACACTCTATGGTTCTTTTCGGGGAATCTCATTGATCTCGATTGCTGCAAAACTATACAATAGAATTCTATTAAATCGCATCAGGGATCCCATTGAGAGACTGCTACGTGGAAATCAGAATGGGTTCCGTAAAGGTCGTGGGACCATGGAGCCCATTTTGGCACTTAGAAGGATAATTGAAGAGTTATCAAAAAAGAAAGACAGGCATCTGGCTGTTATCTTTGTTGACTTCTTCAAGGCCTTTGATTCAGTCTCTCGCTCACGTATGTTCAGCATACTTTCATTATATGGGATTCCTGATGAAATTATTGCAGCAATCAGATCAGTATACGATGGTTCGACAACATTTGTGTCTACCGTTGACGGTGACACAGAACCATTTGAAGTGTTATGGGGCGTCCTCCAAGGTGACACACTTGCACCATTCTTGTTCATTATTGTGGTTGACTATGTTCTACGCATGTCTTTAGATCATCATAATGATGATGGGGTGATGATAACTCCACCTACTGGCTCCAGAAGTCGAGGAAATCCTGCCAAGTACCTAACTGATCTAGACTTTGCTGATGACTTAGGAGTACTCTCAGAATCATTAGAGGGAGCCCAGCGGCTCCTCAGCTCATTAGAACATGCTGCTTCTAGTGTTGGTCTTTTTATTAACTCCAGAAAGACCAAAATTCTGACAGTTAACTTTGAAAGTCCTCAGCAAGTCTCTGATCGGATGAGCATAAGCTCAAAGGATGGTATGCTTGAGCATGTGGACGACTTCTGTTACCTGGGATCATGGATCCGGAAGTCAGGTGAGGACCTTCGAATACGTAAGGGAAAGGCATGGGCAGCCTTGAATAGGCTTTCCAGGATTTGGAAGTCACCTAGAATTAATCGGAAACTTAAGGTCCGATTATTTAGAGCAGCAGTAGTTCCAGTACTCCTCTACGGGAGTCCATGCTGGGCTCTAACTGCTGAGGACACCAAATCTCTGGATGGCACATTCACAAGAATGCTACGCCGGGTACATTGTGTCAAGTACAATGCACACATCTCCAACCAGACACTATATAATATTGGAGGTGTCTCATTGGTTCCCCCAAGCTTGACACTAGAACAAAATCGCCTCCGCTTTGCAGGACATTGCTTTCGCCGTGAGGACCAGCCAGTGCATAATCTTGTACTTTGGCAGCCTCATGGAGTGAATAAGCATGGTGGACAGCCCATGACTTTCTTGAGACGCATCTTAAAGGACACTGGCCTTAAAGATGCGGATGATCTAGCAAATGTCATGGGTGATAGGGAGTTGTGGCGGTGCAATTTTGTTGACAAGCCGGCACAGCATTCTTAAAAATGCAGCTGCAATGCAGCATGCCGATCCTAGTAGTAGTAGGTTGCATTGAATTCACATCTCCCGTATGTCATGGGTTCGATCCCTGCA
This sequence comes from Nemertoderma westbladi, assembly GCA_032718475.1. Taxonomy (NCBI): domain Eukaryota; kingdom Metazoa; phylum Xenacoelomorpha; order Nemertodermatida; family Nemertodermatidae; genus Nemertoderma; species Nemertoderma westbladi. Next base: position 17,389 of record JAUCBJ010007117.1, on the reverse strand, counting down.
TGAACCAGGGCAGTTTTCGTTCGGTCAGCAATAGGCCTATTGTTGCAAATTGCAGTATTATTGCCTAGTAACCAATTCATGGCTACCATATGGTTTTCACTTTGAGACATTTCGCCCTCTAGCGGCAGACTGGGGAACTTCAGACTACTCTGTGAATCTGCAAAAAATATAGCCCATATTGTAATAGATACCGATTGAGGGGTCAAAATTAAGTAATGATATATCTAAATAAGTCTCAACTATCTTGCCTCTTGGCTCGCCCCTTAGAACTCTTAAGCAATATAACTTCATAGATTTGCGGATTGTAAATAACAAAGCTAGAGAAGATGATAATTTTCAAATAATACGCCCTCTAGCGGCAGACAGGGGAACTTCAGACTACTCTATGTCTCCGCAAAAGATATGACCTATGCCATAGTAGATGCCGATTGGGGGGTAAAATTAAGTAATAATGTATCTAAATAAGTCTCAAACATCTTGCCTCATGGCTCGCCCCTTAGAACTCTTAAGCAATATAGCTTCATAGTTTTTAAGGAAAACTGGTAAATGAGATGTGTTAATTACGCATACCTCGCAGTCTTAAGTAATTAATTATACAGTAGGTTAGATCGTTTTGAGAATAGGACCATTGGAAAGAGCGCCCTCGATAACCTCAGTACAAAGCTAGTGTATACTAAAGTTAGCCGAGAGCTAGGAAAAAGAATAATGCTCTTCTAGGGTTCGAACTCACGACCTTCTAATTAGAAAACTAATAAGGTAATAAATATAAGGTAATATAATATTATAATATAATAATATAAGGTAAATAATAAGCTACAATAAGGCGGTGATCACTGGAGAAGGCTCGAAGTGTAAATGCATTCGGCGCATTGTAAAGGAGGGGTAGCTCAGTTGTTTGAGCGCCAGGCCTGCAATCTATTGGTTGTAGGTTCAGCCCCGCCAGGGTTCACTCACCCTTTCATCCACTGGGGACGATAAAATGAGTACCAGTTAAAAATACTGGGAGCAAATCTTGGGATAGGAGTATCGCCCACCCCTACCTTTGGGTAGCAGCTATCGAAAGAGGAGCCTTCGGGTCACCTCCGGCTTCGGCCGACTGTTTGCTTTTGCTTTGCTTGCTTGTAAATGCATTGCAGTCTTGTATAGAGCTCCTGTATTTCCTACCAAACAGAATATGGTCTATCTGGGACTTGTGACCACTGGGTCCACTATGAGTCCATAGCTTTCCAGTTCGCTTCTTGAACTGGGTTCCAGCCGCAAACAATCCATTTCCAGAGATAAAATCCTGAAGATAGACGGAATTTCGGTTAACACTATAGCTATAGACTAGAGTTGCAAAAGAGACCTGTTTTTCTTAATCTCGGTAAACCAGAGACCTACCCGGATAATTATTTTTAAAAATACCTGAGACCAGAGCCAGAGATCGGAGACTTTGGAACTGATAACTATTTGTCTATAGTTGAATTCTTAAAGAAAATAACTCTAGTGGAATGCATCCATCTTAAACACAATAATATTTTCGACACAGACGTGGTGGAATATTATAAAGCTTTTAGAGCTGATCGCCAGAATCACTTTATTAACGAAGGTTTCATCCGAGGCTCAGCCTTTAAATCGACCACCTGGAGATCAGCCGACCAAAGGAACCGCCACGTGCTCTGTCGTACGACAGCGCACGGGTTCCACCATAAACTCTGTCGTACGACAGCGCACGGGTTCCACCATAAACTCTGTCATACGACAGCGCACGGGTTCCACCATAAACTCTGTCGTACGACAGCGCACGGGTTCCACCATAAACTCTGTCGTACAACAGCACAAGGGTTCCACCATAAACTCTGTCGGACGACAGCGCACGGGTTCCACCATAAACTCTGTCGTACGACAGCGCACGGGTTCCACCATAAACTCTGTCGGACGACAGCGCACGGGTTCCACCATAAACTCTGTCGGACGACAGCGCACGGGTTTCACCATAAACTCTGTCGTACGACAGCGCACGGGTTCCACCATAAAATCTGTCGGACGACAGCGCACGGGTTCCACCACAAACTCTGTCAGATGACAGCGCACGGGTTCCACCATAAACTCTGTCGGACGACAGCGCACGGGTTCCACCATAAACTTTGTCGTACCACAGCGCACGGGTACCACCATAAACTCTGTCGGACGACAGCGCACAGGTTCCACCATAAACTCTGTCGTACGACAGCGCATGGGTTCCACCATAAACTCTGTCGGACGACAGCGCACGGGTTCCACCATAAACTCTGTCGGACGACAGCGCACGGGTTCCACCATAAACTCTGTCGTACGACAGCGCACGGGTTCCACCATAAACTCTGTCGGACGACAGCGCACGGGTTCCACCATAAACTCTGTCGGACGACAGCGCACGGGTTCCACCATAAACTCTGTCGGACGACAGCGCACGGGTTCCACTATCGATTTATTCACCTTTATTTTACACAATACAAACAACTCGCACCCACCTTGATATATATTATTAGCAAAGTATTGTTCCTAATTTAAACAAGCCACCAAAACAATTTACATGTAAACCGTATAGAATATAGATTTAACCGAACAACAGCGGATACATGGAACTGTTTAGTATAAATCTCGAACTACCACCACGAACAAATTATAATGGCGAAACCATGACAATAGAGCAAACAATAGAAATGGTACAACGCCAAAATTAAATCCTTTAACATTATTTAACGCTTCCATAAAATAAAATAAATCCTATCTACTTATCGGTACTCAATATGTAGTATTAAACTCTTAAAACGACAAAAATAGAACAAAACTCACAATATAAGATATCACAAGATTTTAACATAAATAAACAACCAGACAGAATTATTAAATTTCCTCGATTAAATTATTCAATAATAGGCCTACAGCATATCCCAGATATTGAGGAAAAATAACTGAACTAATTTATTTTAGTTTTAATTACCTATAGAATGAAAACGTAGAATCTAAGAAATCCGATAAAATAATTTAGAGAAACTAGAAAAATAATTATATTGGATAAGAGGGGATTATATTAATAATATTATACTAAAACAGTGGTTTTTGTATTCTGGAGTTGGAGGCTACTCTCATGTTACACCCCGACCAACAAAGCCATTGGTGAATCTGAGACAAGTCACTAGACTAGCCTCAGTAAACACCCTAACACTCGGGTCCCCAATGCGACAAGGTGAGCTGACTGCCTTGGCAGATAAGCTTTCTCTTAGCGCAGTGGGTGTTCAAGAGCACCGAATGCAGACTGGACAGACTGATGAGGTTCTGATTAAGGACATGGGGGGCGGTTGGCGACTCGCCCTCGCGTCAGCAGATGATAGTATAGTGGCAATGGTGGAATTGGTCTATTGATGAATCCACCTGCACATGCAGCATTGGACAAAATAGACCAAATCTCTAACCGCATCATCCGTTGCCACTTCTCATGTTCTGGAAGACTGGCTAAGAAGTTTCCTAAGGTGGTTCTGATTGTGTGCTACTCTCCAACTAGTGTTGCCCCTGTAGAGGAGGTGGAAAATTTCTACCACAATCTACAAGCAGCAACTGATGGAGTGGATCAGCATGCATTCTTAACATTCCTGGGAGACTTTAATGCAAGTCTGCATCAATCACCTACATCGCCCTGGGTCTATAGCAATAGTGTTAACCGAAATTCTGTCCATCTTCAGGATTTTATCTCTGGAAATGGATTGTTTTCGGCTGGAACCCAGTTCAAGAAGCGAACTGGAAAGCTATGGACTCATAGTGGACCCAGTGGTCACAAGTCCCAGATAGACCATATTCTGTTTCGTAGGAAATACAGGAGCTCTATACAAGACTGTAATGCATTTACACTTCGACCCTTCTCCAGTGATCACCGCCTTATTGTGGCCAAGGTAAGATTTAGTCTGCGTGCTAGCAGAACAACGAAATCTGCCTTGCCACGGCATGACTGGTCCTCTCTGTTGCAACAGCCAAGTGTGAGATCCAGCTTCACACTACAGCTGAGCAACAGGTATGAGGCTCTTGCCTCTGAGGCGGCAGATCACTGTGAGTGCTATACTGCCTTTACAGAAGCAGTTAAGTTAGCAGCTGCAGAAACAGTTCCTGTATACCCTCGAAACAGGAAAAGGGCCCCCTGGACTGACAACAAAATTCAGAAGTGCCGAAATGACCTTCATGAGGCGCAGAAAGAGTCCCGACTCAAACAGACTACAGCGGCCAAGAATGCAGTTAAAGCTGCATCTAGGTCCCTGAACAGGCAGTACTCTGTTAATCTACAGGAGCTAATAAACCAACAGGTTGATGCCATCAATGATGCTGACGACAGCAGGCAATCATCCCAGGCATGGAAATCGATCAATCTGCTTACTGGGCGGAAAAGCCAACCAACCACCAAGGTTAAGGCTGAATCACCAGCCGATCGCCTCAATGGTTGGAAAGCCCACTTTGAAAAGCTCCTCAATAATGACAGGGTATTGCCTGATAACTTTATAGAAGTAAAAGTGTCTGAGTCTGTACTCCCAGATATTCCCATTGGCGATATCTCCTTTGCAGAAGTGAAGGCTGCTGCAAAGAGCATTAAGACCAATCGTGCCAGTGGAGTAGATGGTGTTCCCCCTGAGGTCTTTAAAATACCTGAGTGTTTAAAGCTCATCTATCCCATCATTGTAGACATGTACCGTACAACAAGAGTCCTACAAGAAATGAAAACAAATAAGTTGGTGCCAGTTCCCAAGAAGGGCAACCTAACACTCTATGGTTCTTTTCGGGGAATCTCATTGATCTCGATTGCTGCAAAACTATACAATAGAATTCTATTAAATCGCATCAGGGATCCCATTGAGAGACTGCTACGTGGAAATCAGAATGGGTTCCGTAAAGGTCGTAGGACCATGGAGCCCATTTTAGCACTTAGAAGGATAATTGAAGAGTTATCAAAAAAGAAAGACAGGCATCTGGCTGTTATCTTTGTTGACTTCTTCAAGGCCTTTGATTCAGTCTCTCGCTCACGTATGTTCAGCATACTTTCATTATATGGGATTCCTAATGAAATTATTGCAGCAATCAGATCAGTATACGATGGTTCGACAACATTTGTGTCTACTGTTGACGGTGACACAGAACCAATTTAAAGTGTTATGGGGCGTCCTCCAAGGAGACACACTTGCACCATTCTTGTTCATTATTGCGGTTGACTATGTTCTACGCATGTCCTTAGATCATCATAATGATGATGGGGTGATGATAACTCCACCTACTGGCTCCAGAAGTCGAGGAAATCCTGCCAAGTACCTAACTGATCTAGACTTTGCTGATGACTTAGGAGTACTCTCAGAATCATTAGAGGGAGCCCAGCGGCTCCTCAGCTCATTAGAACATGCTGCTTCTATTGTTGGTCTTTTTATTAACTCCAGAAAGACCAAAATTCTGACAGTTAACTTTGAAAGTCCTCAGCAAGTCTCTGATCGGATGAGCATAAGCTCAAAGGATGGTATGCTTGAGCATGTGGACGACTTCTGTTACCTGGGATCATGGATCCGGAAGTCAGGTGAGGACCTTCGAATACGTAAGGGAAAGGCATGGGCAGCCTTGAATAGGCTTTCCAGGATTTGGAAGTCACCTAGAATTAATCGGAAACTTAAGGTCCGATTATTTAGAGCAGCAGTAGTTCCAGTACTCCTCTACGGGAGTCCATGCTGGGCTCTAACTGCTGAGGACACCAAATCTCTGGATGGCAAATTCACAAGAATGCTACGCCGGGTACATTGTGTCAAGTACAATGCACACATCTCCAACCAGACACTATATAACATTGGAGATGTCTCATTGGTTCCCCCAAGCTTGACACTAGAACAAAATCGCCTCCGCTTTGCAGGACATTGGTTTCGCCGTGAGGACCAGCCAGTGCATAATCTTGTACTTTGGCAGCCTCATGGAGTGAGTAAGCATGGTGGACAGCCCATGACTTTCTTGAGACGCATCTTAAAGGACACTGGCCTTAAAGATGCGGATGATCTAGCAAATATCATGGGTGATAGGGAGTTGTGGCGGTGCAATTTTGTTGACAAGCCGGCACAGCATTCTTAAAAATGCAGCTGCAATGCAGCATGCCGATCCTAGTAGTAGTGGTTTCGCATTTACATAAATAAGTTAAGATGATTGCAGACATCAATCAATATACGCAATATTTTATGCAGAGACCAGAAGTCTAACACATTTAATATGAATGTTATTGACCACATTATGCAAAACCACTAAGTAGGTACCGGTACGCTATCCCAAATGGCTAAATGTTTAATTTAATTATCTAAAGATTTAAGAAAAGAACAACGTATTATATTGTAGAGTTAATAAAAGAAAATAAATTCTAGCACCTCAAATAAGTAGCGAGTAAGCACAAATAATATTAGCACAAATAAATTGTATTTAGCGAAATTCTTGGAGCAACTAAATTATAAACAAATAAATGACATTTTGCTAAACAGTAAAGAAATAATGAAATAATGCAACATACATGATTTGTAAATTTAGAACTTTTCGCTCAAAAATAACAATATACTGAGCCAATTCCATAGCCAAATAAATTACATATGATGCACCTCTGTCATGACAACCAATATGTGACGTCATACAATATTGCGGTGGACGGGTGTTGTAATTAATTTAATATCATTTAAATTGTTAACCGTGCACAATGTGTCGTCACCCTTATGTAATACTGTTTGTATAGTGACAACTCCACATTCTGTACACCACAACATTCAATATCAGACCGTTAATTAACAATTAATTAAGGTCATGTTGATGCCTATGTGAATACTACAGATAAAAAGGCTTTGCCAGGTTTGGCAGAATGCACTCACTATCTTCCAAGCTCTGTCACTGTACATACAGTAGGGGCTTATTTACATGTTTAGTACAGTAGATTATTCTTAAGTTAATATAATCAATTAAAGTCATCTTTCAATTCACTTTCAATTCATGGAGAGCGGCAATAACTTGGGCTTACTTACGCTACTTCTATGACATGGCGCCCGATAAGGGGAATCCGACAACATCCAACAAAAATAAATCCGGGTGAGTTCTTCAATTTAAATCACACCGCTGCTCTGTCATTTATTATTCATATCAACTTACCTGAGTATCTCTGTCTACAGTACCAGTACGTTACAAGTAGGGTACTGGTAATCCAACTTCGGACGGTTTCTGTCTTCTTCTCTTTTCATTCAACCAGGGTTCTCCCACCGCGACCAATAACCGTATGATGAGTGAAGGAAACGATGACGATGCTCTCAATCTCATAAAGGAAAAGCGGATTCGAGGTGTTGTTCGCGGAAAGGTAACGCGATTGTTGAAGCATGTTGACTTAACATCTCATCTTACTGATCTCACAACATGGATCGACGACTTAACCGATCTTAGGAAGAGGCTTGATGAGGCGGATCTCACGGTCGGATCATTTATGGACGAAGAGGATATGGAGGAAGACCTCGAGACACAAGATGAGTACCAAGTAAAAATACATAACTGTTTATCTCAATTAAAGCAAACTGTAAGTGCACCCTCAGGTCTTTCACAAAACTTGAATACTTCAACGTTCCCACGCACCAATCCCATATATAACTCAACCAATCAAAATACTTCTCTATCCTTTCTCCATTCAGGAGTTGAGGGTAGAGTACTAGCCCGATCAATGTTACCAAAGCTAAGTCCTCCCACGTATAGTGGCAATTTATTGCAATACAAGGGCTGGCATGAAGCCTTTAAGACGGCAGTGGATGATGCAGACTTACCCGAGATAACAAAATTTCAGTATCTAAAACAAAGTTTGAGAGGGGATGCCCTCGACACAATTGGGGGTTTAGCTATTAATGGAACAAATTACGCAATAGGGCTTAAACTTCTCGAGGACAGGTATGGAAATCCTGACCAAATAATAGCAGCTCATATCGAGCAAATGCGATTAGCTGGCAAAACACAGCCGTCGCTGCGAAAGGTATATGATCACTGCCTTACTCATTCCCGGGCCTTAGAAGCATTGGGTGTAGCAATGCTTGAATATCAGCGTACTGTTGTGCCAGATATTATTAGGGCAATCCCTAGCGGGATAGCCGAGGAAATGGTTCTGAAAAATGGGGGCAGGATCGGTGATTTGCAATGGCTGTTAGATGAATTAGGCAAATATGTAACCGCAAAAGAGGCAATAAGAAATGCAATAAACCCCACAACTTCTGCCGCCACATCTCAACAAATACCCGCACCATCTCCACAAAACAACCCCCCACAAAAGCATACTCGTCCCAACACACCTACAGTATCTAATTTTACTGTTGCGACAAAACAAGCTCCCAACAAGCACAAATATAGACTGGCCGCGCAGCAAGGGCAAGCACCATCGGATAATCGTGTAATTCAATCAGCAATCAAGATACCAACTTGTGCTTTTTGTAATGAAAGACATTTTTCAAATAGTTGCACATATATAACGGAGCCTTCCAGTCGCCGACGTGTTTTGAATGAAAAATCACGTTGTACAAAATGCTTGGCAAATGGCCATATGGCAAACCAATGTTCGTCTACGAAATTGTGTTATTTTTGCCAAAGCCCATCTCACAACTCAGCAATTTGTCCCAACTCTCGACGCATGTTATCAGGCAATTCTAACACCACTCCTCCAGTGCCAGTCAGTTCAGTCGCTTGTGAAAGCAATGTAAATGCGGTTTCGTCAATGATAACACCTGTAAAGCAAATAAATCAAGATACTACATTACAGACAGCTACGATTCAAGCATTTGATAAATCAAATAATATGTTTATGATAAACACTTTATTTGATAACTCGGCGCAACGCAGCTTTATCAACAAGGCGATTTGTGACGTCTGGAACCTTCCTGTTGTTGCTTCAGAAACACTCATAGCCAAAGGATTTCTGGGCAAAGGAAATCCGAAAGTCTCAAACGTTGAACAAAGACATGATTTAGTGGAATTAAAATTAAAATTGCGTAACAATAAAGTCGCTACAATTAACGTACTTGTTACTGATGCAATTTGTGAACCAATCAACAATAGTGTCCCAGCTAATATGATCAGTGAAAGCAGGAAATTTAAGCATTTACCATTAGCAAATCCTAATGTTTCAAGCACAGATCCTTTCGATGTCGAGCTCCTTATTGGAGCTGATTTATATTGGTCATTAGTTACAGGAAACATTTTGCGCGACCACGGCAATAGCTTGGTTGCTATAGAAAGTTGTTTTGGATATCTATTGAATGGACCTGTTTGCAACAACTTTCAAACAACCTTCCAAGTAAACAATAACGACAAACCAGATCCCATAATTTCGGCTAGCTTATTGGTTCACAGTAACCAACCAAGTCAGTGTGTCTCTGTCAATAACACAGAGACACAAATATTAACACTACTACAAAACTTCTGGTCCCTGGAATCCATTGGCATTTCACCAAAGGATACCGCCCCAGAGATTGACTTAAAGATCGAGTTCATAGATGGGATTTATCAGGTTGCATTACCTTGGATTCGAAACGTTTCCTCTCTCCCACACCATTACGGACGATGTGTGGCTCAGTTGAAAACTCTCCTGATCAAATTGATAAACACTGACTCGCTGCACAGCTACGATGACGTGTTTCAAGAACACGTTCGTAATGGTTACATTGAAAAGGTCGATATCAACAATTCTGAAAATACATTAATACATTATATCCCACATAGAGGAATAATTCGAGAGAATCACGGCACAACAAAACTCAGAATTGTATTTAATGCAAGTGCAATCGATCGCAACATTGGTATTTCACTAAATGATTGTCTACCATCTGGTCCAAATCAGTTACCCTTAATTTTTGATATTTTACTGCGTCTCAGGACGTACCGCATAGCCCTGGTAGCTGATATCAAACAAGCATTCATGCAATGTGGCATTAAGCAGCGTGATCGAGATCTGCTTCGGTTCTTGTGGGTGAAAGATATAAACAATGTTGACCCACACAATCCAGATATTGTAATATATCGTTATACAAGAGCTATGTTTGGACTAACCGTTTGCCCATATGTACTAGGTGATATAATTAAATCACATTTAAAAGGTAAATTACCAAAAGTCACTAACGCCATGCATAGTGCAATAGACAAATTTTTGCAAGATTTATACATGGATGACCTTGTATCCGGCGCAAAAGATTTTGATACAGCATTTTCATTGTACAAAATTGCCAAATCGTCTATGTCCGAAGGAGGTTTTGATTTAAGAAAATGGGCGACAAATTGCGTAAAGTTACAAACCATCATTGATGAAATCGAAACACCACAAATATTCCCCATGGACGTTAACTCAGTCCCTGTATTAACGGAAGAGGACACAACTTACGCAAAAGAATCCCTAATGTTACCAAACCCTGATGGCAAGGCAACTAGAGTGTTGGGTCAAATTTGGAATACATCCACGGATTGCTTAGGTTACAATCTGGATCATATTCACGAGAGTATTGCAACACTAAAACCTACCCGCAAGTCTCTGCTGAAACTCATAGCTCGAATCTATGATCCTCTCGGATTATTGTCGCCGTGGTTGGCACCATTAAAAATAGCATTCAGAGAAATTACCCAAGCAAAGTCTTTAAATTGGGACTCACCACTTTCTGACAAAGTGACATCACAATGGCAAAAATGGGTCTCTGATTTACTAGTATTGAATAATGTCACTGTCCCACGTTGCATTATAGGCCCACAGGAACCAACACAGTATGAATTGCATATGTTTGCAGATGCAAGTTTACATTTGTACGCTGCAGCTATTTACATTAGAATAACCTATGAAGATTCCACAATTACCTGTCACTTAATAACAAGCAAGTCTAAACAAGCACCAAAAGATGGTTGCTCTACTCCCCGCAAAGAACTTCTAGGTGCATTTATAGGGGTCCGTTTACTAAGAAACGTGGCAGCAAATATTGCGCTCAAAATATCACGTAGCTATTGTTGGACAGATGCAATTGATGTCCTTTATTGGGTTAAATCACCTGATCCAAGCAGATACGGTCAATTTGTTCATAACAGGTTGAAAGTAATTTTAGAATTAACAAAGGCCACAGATTCAATTTGGCGTCACTGCCCAGGAGTTTTAAACCCAGCAGATTTACCAACGCGTGGCATGTCTGCAGTTAATTTAGTTAGAAGCAAACATTGGTTTCAAGGACCACCCTTCCTGTTGGATGAGGAGTCCAAATGGCCCACATCACCTGTGATACGGGAATCACGTGTGTCACGTGACTGTTTAAAAGAATTTAAGTCAACCCCAATTGCTGCATTAGCTGTCACAGTGTCAAACAAGGAAGAGTTTAATGTAATAAATGTTGAGAAATTTAGCAGCAAACAGTCCCTTCTACGTATCATGGCCTGGATTCTTAGATTCAGTAATAATTTAAAAATAAGAACTTTTACCCAGAAAGGGTGTGACAAGCAGCTGTTATTACTTCCTTATATTACAGCACTCGAATTACAACAAGCAGAAGTACTCATATTATATAAAGCCCAGATGTCCGCCTACCCTTGTGCTTTCGAATATTTGCATAAAAGGTCAACCTCTTGCCCAAATATTGTGAAACAGCTCAATCTGAAGATTAACAATAATGGCCTGCTTGTGTGCCAAGGCCGTGTTGCAAATGAATTAATTCCCTTACACACGCAAAACCCTATATTGCTACCACCAGACTCGCACTACACTCGTCTAGTCATTCTTAATTCGCACGAGCGTGTTTTGCATGCCAGAGTCAGAGATACACTTGTGGATGTTCGAGAACGCTATTGGATCCCAAGTGGGCGGCGGGTTGTCAAACAAATGATTTCTTCTTGTTTTCAATGTAAACGCATCCAAGGAAAGCCCTTTACGAAACCAGAAGTAAGTCCATTGCCACATCCAAGAACTACTCAATCGTCAAGTCCTTTTGAAGCAATTGGCGTGGATTTCGCAGGTCCTTTAAAAGTGATTTCAAAACCACATGATGCTGACCAAACAACAGGAAAAATGTGGCTCTCACTCTTCACCTGTGCAGCTACTCGAGCAATTCATCTAGAGTTAGTTGGTTCACTAACAGCCATTTCGTTTATGAATTGTTTCAGACGGTTTATAGCCAGAAGAGGTATCCCATCCCTCATTTACAGTGATAACGCAACTAATTTCAAAAAGTCTGCTAAAGAACTTAGAGTCTATCGCGCATTTCTACAAGATCCCGAGGTAGTTAGACTTTTTGGTGATCTCAATATTCAATGGAAATACAATGTTGCACGCAACCCATCAGCTTTTGGTTTCATTGAACGCCTCGTAGGCACAGTAAAAACAGCCGTTTATAAAGTCATAGGAAGGGCTGTTCTGACGGCTGATGAACTCCATAGTGTTATTTTAAGCGTAGAAGCGGCTATTAATAGCCGACCAATCACGTACGTGTATTCTAAACTTGACGATGATATTCGTCCACTTTCGCCAAGTTATTTCCTTGTTGGCAAACGACTTTGTGCTTTGCCTGATACAAGCGTAAAGGGAACTTTACCAAATCCAAATTCAAAGATCAAAAGATCGAACATATTAGATAGACATGGTTACTTAGAGAAAGCACGGAATGCTTTCTGGAAGGCCTGGCGTACAGATTATCTTCGAGAATTAAGAAGTTTCCATATCGCAAACAATCTACCCCCTCAGACTGCCCTATCTCCCAAAGTTGGCGACGTCTGTTTATTACACAATGAATCACTTCCGCGATGTCTATGGAAACTTTGCCGTATAACAGACTTGATTGTTTCCAAAGACGGCCGAATCCGTTCCGCTAGAATCACGATTGCCCCTCGGAATCGGGAAGCAAAGAATTTAATTCGCTCCATTGGTCAACTTTACCCTTTAGAAATATTAGATGATGCAGAAAACAACTAGACTGATAATTAAATGGAACTATTATCATATTCTCCAATCACATAGAACAAGTCAAACTTAATCCCAGAACAGTAACAGTACAATTATAAAAGTGTCTCATTGATTGTTTCCTTTTTTGATTGTTAGCATGTATAATTATTTATATATTCCTTTTTCGAATGTTTATATCTATATGTCTTTATCTTATATATATACGTATTTATCTTACCCTTAACCCTATTAGGTTAATATCAATTTGACCTACTGTGTGCAATAAATACCTCAATTATTTTTGAATTTAAAGCATAAATACAGTAGTTGGTATTGTATTCATAATTAGACGGTGTTATGTAAAAGTTGTCATTGAAAATAATGCAAAACATTATCTTTCAACACCCGTCCTCTATGTATCTAATAACAGCTTTTTCAAATACATCCATTTTCTGGTATCGTATAATTATAATCCTTAATTAACCAATCGAGCGAGTAATGTTTATTGAAATAAGACGTCCCTCTGGAACTAAAAGAGACAACCCATAACCGAAGAGTTTGTGGGGTTTTTGATTTCGCATTAGCGGCCTATGGGAGCGCTGTGAGTAACTGCAGTGTTGCCACAGCCAACAGGTGCGACAGAAGTACTTGAAGCAGAGCGGGTCCCGACAGAAGAACGGGCCGTTGTTGACCCCGCAGAGGGAGCACATCTCGTCCTCGAGGTAGGGGTCCACCTGGATCTTCTTGCTAAACTTCGGAGCTTTGATCTCGATGAAGGCAGGATCTCGATGAAACTGTGGTGGTTACCGAATGTTACGCGCCCGGATCCTATTGGGTACTTGAACTTGTCGGTGTCGATTCCTGAGAAATAAATAGTCGGGAGAAAAACATCCACGAGGGAAAAACGTGTAGATAACAGCAAATAACTACTTTATTTACAGCACAGAAGTAAGGCAGTACAGTGACGGGTGGAGGTAGGAATGCAAGCGAGGACACCGTAATATTTGGGAAACCAGGTAGAGCAGCAGCGACACAGGATAACCGATCGGACATTGTCAGTAGACTGTATATATCTTACAGCACTAGGTCAGGGTACTACTGGTACTCAACTACAGAGCTACGTACAGACAGACAGTAGGACCTAACACGAAGTGGGGCCTTCGCGCAGCACGTGAAATGAGTTAATGCTAAGTATATTAGAATATTAGGGTTCGTCACAGAATACCAGTATATAATTTCAGCTCAAATATATAGATATATAATAAGCCTAACGTGAATACCGGTATACAGCTAACACTTATAGTATATATAAGTATAATTATAGACTAGAATTAATTACAGAATACCGGTATATAATTTCAGCTTAAATTTATAGAAATAAATATAATAAGCCTATCGTAAATACCGGTACGTCAATTATTTTAGAATAATTGAATTTCTGAATTTTTGGGTTACTTAGTTACTTTACTTTACTTTATTACCGTTATTTAAGCAGCAGTCCAACTGATATTAAGACCTAATTGTTATATGACAGGCCTACTATTTTATAAATCGGTTTGAGTTGATTTATAATATATATATATATATACCCTGTAATGGGTTTTGTCAATATTTGAAGTAAATGTTATTATTTCTGGTAAGGAGTCACTACACAGAAGCTGTACGCTCTCAGTGAAGTGCTACTTGTTGGACACTAAAACAAATAATTATACTTGCCTAAGTTACTTATTACTACAAATTACGTACAATTACGGGGTGAGATTACAATCTCTAAATAAACACAAAAATTACACGTACGAATTTTTAGGGTTAATTTTACGGGGAATCTACAAGCCAGCCTAACAAGGAGTTAGAATATCTGGTTTTTACAAACGGACAAGATACTACGGTATTTGAAAATAATAAAGCAGTAGTAAATATATTGCGTTGTCTAGATAAGAAAATACCACCGTCTGATGACTTACAGCCGTAGCGCTATAAGTACTACGTTATGTACCCGGAGTGTTCCTACCTAGAAGTTAATTACCGCAGCCAACAATAGCTAACGTGCCTATTAACCACTTTACAACACAAATATACTGCCTACACACTAATTACCTTCGGAAAGCACTGTAAACTAAACCCTAAATTAGATACAAGTACTTATACAACAAATAACCAGCAGTTAAAAATACTTGTACAGCTAAAAGAACCACGGTATCTGCCGGAGTGACCAGAGCATAAAATCACCAGTCTTTACCTACGCCAAACAGCCCTGATGTAGTACCGGGGTTAATTTAAATATATCGGTATGTATAACAAGCACAATTACTGTAGGAATAAACTTGGGGTTGTGTATGTTGCGAATAATCGCATATACTCTGAATAATAAATATTACGCTACCCATACAGACTACACAAACAAAATACAGACCAAACGCTGGCAGACTACTATCAAGCCTAAATAAACTACAGTATATGCAGACTCTGAAATGGTTAGTTAGTAGGTGTTCTAACCGAGTAGTACGACTTATTCTTTCGGGGGGGGGGGGGGGGGGGGGGGATTTACCTTACAGCACTGGATGCCCCCACGTTCCTAACTAGTACTTTATCGGACATACACTCTACACACACTGCAATCTCTTCAGACTTAACAACAGTCAGACAACAATCCAGCCTACAAATTATCTGTACAATCTGAGCAGGCTTACACGCCTTCTGCTCAATATTAACTTACAGATAAATAAAACTGACAGAAATAAGTAAAATCTCAATAAAAAACCAGGGCTGCAGTCCCTGATTAAATATCAAGACCTACCGGTATATAATTATCACAATCGAATAATACTGATGTACCTGTACTGCGGTAAGTACCGGTTCGGGTGGTTAGGTAGTTAGGCCTACTGGTTAACGGTCGACCGGTACTTTTGCCTTTATTGCCTACGTTGCAATAAAGAAAGAATAACTGTTATTGTTCTTACCAGAACAATAGACAACTATATTTATTGCCTACACTGCAATCTAAAACAGATAACTGTTATTGTTTGCGCTTTTAGACCTTTAGCAGTTTAACCTGCCAATTTTAGGTGTCTTCTAGGTTATAAATCGACTTTAGCCTATAACAAGTATTTGATACACATAAAGTTACATTAGCCGAAGCCAGCCTATGCGCGACCATTCACCTACGGTTAAGGGAGACTGGATTCGGATGCTCTGACCTTATTGCGGTGTAGACTTACTGTATTATTCGATCGCTCGTTACTATAATATCTCTGACAAATATTATTTACTTTCGGGAAATACTAACAGTTCCTTTAGGACGTGGCGCTCTAAGTATATAAACAGAGCTATGACTTACACTAAACACAATGGGATGGCTAATGATTTTCTTATAAAGCGCATTCTTTAGGAAATGCTTTGTTATCTGTCATACTCATGCACACTATGCACACTACTGCACACTGATCTGCCGACCTTCACTAATTTTAATCATATATAAGGAGAACAGCAACTGACACATGTAGGGTCTATGAAATAGCATTCAATTCACTCCAAAACCACTATAATGTAAGTCGCAATTGCTATAGGGTAATTCCACAAAAAGTGTGACATTGAATGCATTTTTGAAAAGTTATATACTGCATATAAAAATCTATCCTATAGGGGTAAAATTACTGAATTTTTCGAAAATAATAGTATAAACGAGATTATTTTCAATATTTAATGTCAAAAATCCAACATAATCCTCCCAAGTATGATTTGCTAAAAAAACTCTTTTAAAAGCAATGATTTCAAATGTACATTCCTTCTCATTGGATGCATAGTTTACCATGCAGTTTTTTGTATAAAACTAAGTCTTAACTCGAGATGAAGATAACATACATAATAATGCCATATGTCACATCCATAACGATCCACATGAATGTTTTCATATATGCTTTCAAAAAGTAACGTCCGTAACAAAAATTTTTCAAAAGTTTTTTCATCCCCTTAAAAATGGCATAGACAAATAATTTTTTTACAGAAAATATGCCCAATGGGAAACGAATCTTCTGACATAATATCAGACTCATATGATGAAATCTAATTGGGAAATTCTTAATATTAAGGTGTGTAACATCCGTAACAAAGTTGCGTCCGTAACGTTATACTACTACTACTAGGTCGAGTGAACTCGGACAGTGGAAATGAGATCCTTCCAGGCTTCCCGATTCTCCATAGTTGTCGCAATTTCGTTTCTCCCAAGTTCAGTATCCCTTTCCAGTTGATCTATATATGTTATGGCAGGTCGTCCACGACTACGCTTTCCATGAGTTGGTTGCCAGAGAAGTAGATCTGGTATGACCTCGTCTTTACTTCGCCTTCAGTGCCCACTGAATCTTAATCTGCGTTCACGGAGGGTGGTTGATACAGGTGGTATTGTACCATAAAGCTCGGCGTTTGTCATGTGTTGTCTCCAGCTGATATTTAGGGCTGCCC
>JAUCBJ010007116.1:0-64559 GCA_032718475.1 Nemertoderma westbladi | reverse complement strand
ACGTAGGCATTCGACCCGCTCACGTACATAGAATAGATACAAGGCTCTGTTCCTCGCCAGTAGTCGTTTGTGTACTATATCTGTTTGTTTAGATATCCTGGACTGGGATTTGTTGTCAGATACTGTACAAGCCCGTATACATTACTAGAGTCTCATAGTAAGATACATCGTTACTAGGATCTGGTAAGCGGTATACTACTGGACCCTTACAGTCGGCATTCCTTATCCAATAAACATCGTCGGTATTCCTTATCAAATAAACATCGTCGGTATTCCTTATCCAATAAACATCGTCGGCATTCCTTATCCAATAAACATCGTCGGTATTCCTTATCAAATAAACATTGTCGGTATTCCTTATCCAATAAACATCGTCGGCATTCCTTATCCAATAAACATCGTCGGTATTCCTTATCCAATAAACATCGTCGGTATTCCTTATCCAATAAACATCGTCGGTATTCCTTATCCAATAAACATCGTCGGCATTCCTTATCCAATAAACATCGTCGGTATTCCTTATCCAATAAACATCGTCGGCATTCCTTATCCAATAAACATCGTCGGTATTCCTTATCCAATAAACATCGTCGGCATTCCTTATCCAATAAACATCGTCGGTATTCCTTATCAAATAAACATCGTCGGTATTCCTTATCCAATAAACATCGTCGGCATTCCTTATCCAATAAACATCGTCGGTATTCCTTATCAAATAAACATCGTCGGTATTCCTTATCCAATAAACATCGTCGGTATTCCTTATCCAATAAACATCGTCGGCATTCCTTATCCAATAAACATCGTCGGTATTCCTTATCAAATAAACATCGTCGGTATTCCTTATCCAATAAACATCGTCGGCATTCCTTATCCAATAAACATCGTCGGTATTCCTTATCCAATAAACATCGTCGGCATTCCTTATCCAATAAACATCGTCGGTATTCCTTATCAAATAAACATCGTCGGTATTCCTTATCCAATAAACATCGTCGGCATTCCTTATCCAATAAACATCGTCGGTATTCCTTATCAAATAAACATCGTCGGTATTCTTTATCCAATAAACATCGTCGGTATTCTTTATCCAATAAACATCGTCGGTATTCCTTATCAAATAAACATCGTCGGTATTCCTTATCCAATAAACATCGTCGGTATTCCTTATCCAATAAACATCGTCGGCATTCCTTATCCAATAAACATCGTCGGTATTCCTTATCCAATAAACATCGTCGGCATTCCTTATCCAATAAACATCGTCGGTATTCCTTATCCAATAAACATCGTCGGCATTCCTTATCCAATAAACATCGTCGGTATTCCTTATCAAATAAACATTGTCGGTATTCCTTATCCAATAAACATCGTCGGTATTCCTTATCCAATAAACATCGTCGGCATTCCTTATCCAATAAACATTGTCGGTATTCCTTATCCAATAAACATCGTCGGTATTCCTTATCCAGTAAACATCGTCGGTATTCCTTATCCAATAAATATCGTCGGCATTCCTTATCCAATAAACATCGTCGGCATTCCTTATCCAATAAACATCGTCGGTATTCCTTATCCAATAAACATCGTCGGTATTCCTTATCCAAAAAACAACGTCGGCATTCCTTATCCAATAAACATCGTCGGTATTCCTTATCCAATAAACATCGTCGGTATTCCTTATCCAAAAAACAACGTCGGCATTCCTTATCCAATAAACATCGTCGGTATTCCTTATCCAATAAACATCGTCGGTATTCCTTATCCAAAAAACAACGTCGGCATTCCTTATCCAATAAACATCGTCGGTATTCCTTATCCAATAAACATCGTCGGCATTCCTTATCCAATAAACATCGTCGGTATTCCTAATCCAATAAACATTGTCGGTATTCCTTATCCAATAAACATCGTCGGCATTCCTTATCCAATAAACATCGTTGGTATTCCTTATCCAATAAACATCGTCGGTATTCCTTATCCAATAAACATCGTCGGTATTCCTTATCCAAAAAACAACGTCGGCATTCCTTATCCAATAAACATCGTCGGTATTCCTTATCCAATAAACATCGTCGGTATTCCTTATCCAAAAAACAACGTCGGCATTCCTTATCCAATAAACATCGTCGGTATTCCTTATCCAATAAACATCGTCGGTATTCCTTATCCAATAAACATCGTCGGCATTCCTTATCCAATAAACATCGTCGGCATTCCTTATCAAATAAACATCGTCGGTATTCCTTATCCAATAAACATCGTCGGCATTCCTTATCCAATAAACAACGTCGGCATTCCTTATCCAATAAACATCGTCGGTATTCCTTATCCAATAAACATCGTCGGCATTCCTTATCCAATAAACATCGTCGGTATTCCTTATCAAATAAACATTGTCGGTATTCCTTATCCAATAAACATCGTCGGTATTCCTTATCCAATAAACATCGTCGGCATTCCTTATCCAATAAACATTGTCGGCATTCCTTATCCAATAAACATCGTCGGTATTCCTTATCAAATAAACATTGTCGGTATTCCTTATCCAATAAACATCGTCGGTATTCCTTATCCAATAAACATCGTCGGCATTCCTTATCCAATAAACATTGTCGGTATTCCTTATCCAATAAACATCGTCGGTATTCCTTATCCAATAAACATCGTCGGTATTCTTTATCCAATAAACATCGTCGGTATTCCTTATCCAATAAACATCGTCGGCATTCCTTATCCAATAAACATCGTCGGTATTCCTTATCCAATAAATATCGTCGGCATTCCTTATCCAATAAACATCGTCGGTATTCCTTATCCAATAAACATCGTCGGCATTCCTTATCCAATAAACATCGTCGGTATTCCTTATCCAATAAACATCGTCGGCATTCCTTATCCAATAAACATCGTCGGTATTCCTTATCCAATAAACATCGTCGGCATTCCTTATCCAATAAACATCGTCGGCATTCCTTATCCAATAAATATAGTCGGCATTCCTTATCCAATAAATATAGTCGGCATTCCTTTTCCAATAAACATCGTCGGTATTCCTTATCCAATAAACATCGTCGGCATTCCTTATCCAATAAACATCGTCGGTATTCCTTATCAAATAAACATCGTCGGTATTCCTTATCCAATAAACATCGTCGGCATTCCTTATCCAATAAACATCGTCGGTATTCCTTATCAAATAAACATTGTCGGTATTCCTTATCCAATAAACATCGTCGGCATTCCTTATCCAATAAACATCGTCGGTATTCCTTATCCAATAAACATCGTCGGCATTCCTTATCCAATGAACATCGTCGGTATTCCTTATCCAATAAACATCGTCGGCATTCCTTATCCAATAAACATCGTCGGTATTCCTTATCCAATAAACATCGTCGGCATTCTTTATCCAATAAACATCGTCGGTATTCCTTATCCAATAAACATCGTCGGCATTCCTTATCCAATAAACATCGTCGGTATTCCTTATCAAATAAACATTGTCGGTATTCCTTATCCAATAAACATCGTCGGCATTCCTTATCCAATAAACATCGTCGGTATTCCTTATCCAATAAACATTGTCGGTATTCCTTATCCAATAAACATCTTCGGTATTCCTTATCCAAAAAACATCGTCGGCATTCCTTATCCAATAAACATCGTCGGTATTCCTTATCAAATAAACATCGTCGGTATTCCTTATCCAATAAACATCGTCGGCATTCCTTATCCAATAAACATCGTCGACATTCCTTATCCAATAAACATCGTCGGTATTCCTTATCCAATAAACATCGTCGGCATTCCTTATCCAATAAACATCGTTGGTATTCCTTATCCAAAAAACATCGTCGGCATTCCTTATCCAATAAACATCGTCGGTATTCCTAATCCAATAAACATTGTCGGTATTCCTTATCCAATAAACATCGTCGGCATTCCTTATCCAATAAACATCGTCGGTATTCCTTATCCAATAAACATCGTCGGTATTCCTTATCCAATAAACATCGTCGGTATTCCTTATCCAAAAAACAACGTCGGCATTCCTTATCCAATAAACATCGTCGGTATTCCATATCCAATAAACATCGTCGGCATTCCTTATCCAATAAACATCGTCGGTATTCCTAATCCAATAAACATTGTCGGTATTCCTTATCCAATAAACATCGTCGGCATTCCTTATCCAATAAACATCGTCGGTATTCCTTATCCAATAAACATCGTCGGTATTCCTTATCCAATAAACATCGTCGGTATTCCTTATCCAAAAAACAACGTCGGCATTCCTTATCCAATAAACATCGTCGGTATTCCTTATCCAATAAACATCGTCGGTATTCCTTATCCAAAAAACAACGTCGGCATTCCTTATCCAATAAACATCGTCGGTATTCCTTATCCAATAAACATCGTCGGTATTCCTTATCCAATAAACATCGTCGGCATTCCTTATCCAATAAACATCGTCGGCATTCCTTATCAAATAAACATCGTCGGTATTCCTTATCCAATAAACATCGTCGGCATTCCTTATCCAATAAACAACGTCGGCATTCCTTATCCAATAAACATCGTCGGTATTCCTTATCCAATAAACATCGTCGGCATTCCTTATCCAATAAACATCGTCGGTATTCCTAATCCAATAAACATTGTCGGTATTCCTTATCCAATAAACATCGTCGGCATTCCTTATCCAATAAACATCGTCGGTATTCCTTATCCAATAAACATCGTCGGTATTCCTTATCCAATAAACATCGTCGGTATTCCTTATCCAAAAAACAACGTCGGCATTCCTTATCCAATAAACATCGTCGGTATTCCTTATCCAATAAACATCGTCGGTATTCCTTATCCAAAAAACAACGTCGGCATTCCTTATCCAATAAACATCGTCGGTATTCCTTATCCAATAAACATCGTCGGCATTCCTTATCCAATAAACATCGTCGGCATTCCTTATCAAATAAACATCGTCGGTATTCCTTATCCAATAAACATCGTCGGCATTCCTTATCCAATAAACATCGTCGGTATTCCTTATCCAATAAATATCGTCGGCATTCCTTATCCAATAAACATCGTCGGCATTCCTTATCAAATAAACATCGTCGGTATTCTTTATCCAATAAACATCGTCGGTATTCCTTATCCAATAAACATCGTCGGTATTCCTAATCCAATAAACATCGTCGGCATTCCTTATCCAATAAACATCGTCGGCATTCCTTATCCAATAAACATCGTCGGCATTCCTTATCCAATAAACATCGTCGGTATTCCTTATCCAATAAACATCGTCGGTATTCCTTATCCAATAAACATCGTCGGTATTCCTTATCCAATAAACATCGTCGGCATTCCTTATCCAATAAACATCGTCGGCATTCCTTATCCAATAAACATCGTCGGCATTCCTTATCCAATAAACATCGTCGGTATTCCTTATCCAATAAACATCGTCGGTATTCCTTATCCAATAAACATCGTCGGTATTCCTTATCCAATAAACATCGTCGGCATTCCTTATCCAATAAACATCGTCGGCATTCCTTATCCAATAAACATCGTCGGTATTCCTTATCCAATAAACATCGTCGGTATTCCTTATCCAATAAACATCGTCGGCATTCCTTATCCAATAAACATCGTCGGCATTCCTTATCCAATAAACATTGTCGGCATTCCTTATCAAATAAACATTGACGTGTTATTTTACTTTACATAATTAATACATGATGTACTTTAATGTAAAAATAAAAAAATAAAAATAATAAGTTATAAAAAGCAGCCATATATTGTTAAATGAGGTATATTCCATAGGAATACCGCGTTAGTTTTATCGTTACAGGAGGCGATACATTCTTAATAACGCCCGAGCCAATCATTATTGTTACAGGAGGCGATACATTCTTAATAACGCCCGAGAAAATCATTATTGTTACAGGAGGCGATACATTCTTAATAACGCCCGAGCCAATCATTATTGTTACAGGAGGCGATACATTCTTAATAACGCCCGAGCCAATCATTATCGTTACAGGAGGCGATACATTCTTAATAACGCCCGAGCCAATCATTATCGTTACAGGAGGCGATACATTCTTAATAACGCCCGAGCCAATCATTATTGTTACAGGAGGCGATACATTCTTAATAACGCCCGAGCCAATCATTATTGTTACAGGAGGCGATACATTCTTAATAACGCCCGAGCCAATCATTATTGTTACAGGAGGCGATACATTCTTAATAACGCCCGAGCCAATCATTACTGTTACAGGAGGCGTTACATTCTTAATAACGCCCGAGCCAATCATTATTGTTACAGGAGGCGATACATTCTTAATAACGCCCGAGCCAATCATTATTGTTACATGAGGCGATACATTCTTAATAACACCCGAGCCAACCATTATTGTTACAGGAGGCGATACATTCTTAATAACGCCCGAGCCAATCATTATTGTTACAGGAGGCGATACATTCTTAATAACGCCCGAGCCAATCATTATTGTTACAGGAGGCGATACATTCTTAATAACGCCCGAGCCAATCATTATTGTTACATGAGGCGATACATTCTTAATAACACCCGAGCCAACCATTATTGTTACAGGAGGCGATACATTCTTAATAACGCCCGAGCCAATCATTATTGTTACAGGAGGCGATACATTCTTAATAACGCCCGAGCCAATCATTATTGTTACAGGAGGCGATACATTCTTAATAACGCCCGAACCAATCATTATTGTTACAGGAGGCGTTACATTCTTAATAACGCCCGAGCCAATCATTATTGTTACAGGAGGCGATACATTCTTAATAACGCCCGAGAAAATCATTATTGTTACAGGAGGCGATACATTCTTAATAACGCCCGAACCAATCATTATTGTTACAGGAGGCGTTACATTCTTAATAACGCCCGAACCAATCATTATTGTTACAGGAGGCGATACATTCTTAATAACGCCCGAGCCAATCATTATTGTTACAGGAGGCGATACATTCTTAATAACGCCCGAACCAATCATTATTGTTACAGGAGGCGTTACATTCTTAATAACGCCCGAGCCAATCATTATTGTTACAGGAGGCGATACATTCTTAATAACGCCCGAGCCAATCATTATTGTTACAGGAGGCGATACATTCTTAATAACGCCCGAGCCCTTCATTATTGTTACAGGAGGCGTTACATTCTTAATAACGCCCGAACCAATCATTATTGTTACAGGAGGCGTTACATTCTTAATAACGCCCGAGCCAATCATTATCGTTACAGGAGGCGATACATTCTTAATAACGCCCGAGCCAATCATTATTGTTACAGGAGGCGTTACATTCTTAATAACGCCCGAGCCAATCATTATTGTTACAGGAGGCGATACATTCTTAATAACGCCCGAACCAATCATTATTGTTACAGGAGGCGTTACATTCTTAATAACGCCCGAGCCAATCATTATTGTTACAGGAGGCGATACATTCTTAATAACGCCCGAGCCAATCATTATTGTTACAGGAGGCGATACATTCTTAATAACGCCCGAGCCAATCATTATTGTTACAGGAGGAGATACATTCTTAATAACGCCCGAGCCAATCATTATTGTTACAGGAGGCGATACATTCTTAATAACGCCCGAACCAATCATTATTGTTACAGGAGGCGATACATTCTTAATAACGCCCGAGCCAATCATTATTGTTACAGGAGGCGATACATTCTTAATAACGCCCGAGCCAATCATTATTGTTACAGGAGGCGATACATTCTTAATAACGCCCGAGCCAATCATTATCGTTACAGGAGGCGATACATTCTTAATAACGCCCGAGCCAATCATTATTGTTACAGGAGGCGATACATTCTTAATAACGCCCGAGCCAATCATTATTGTTACAGGAGGCGATACATTCTTAATAACGCCCGAGCCAATCATTATTGTTACAGGAGGCGATACATTCTTAATAACGCCCAGCCAATCATTATTGTTACAGGAGGCGATACATTCTTAATAACGCCCGAGCCAATCATTATTGTTACAGGAGGCGATACATTCTTAATAACGCCCGAGCCAATCATTATCGTTACAGGAGGCGATACATTCTTAATAACGCCCGAGCCAATCATTATTGTTACAGGAGGCGATACATTCTTAATAACGCCCGAGCCAATCATTATTGTTACAGGAGGCGATACATTCTTAATAACGCCCGAGCCAATCATTATTGTTACAGGAGGCGATACATTCTTAATAACGCCCAGCCAATCATTATTGTTACAGGAGGCGATACATTCTTAATAACGCCCGAGCCAATCATTATTGTTACAGGAGGCGATACATTCTTAATAACGCCCAGCCAATCATTATTGTTACAGGAGGCGATACATTCTTAATAACGCCCAGCCAATCATTATTGTTACAGGAGGCGATACATTCTTAATAACGCCCGAGCCAATCATTATTGTTACAGGAGGCGATACATTCTTAATAACGCCCGAACCAATCATTATTGTTACAGGAGGCGTTACATTCTTAATAACGCCCGAGCCAATCATTATCGTTACAGGAGGCGTTACATTCTTAATAACGCCCGAGCCAATCATTATTGTTACAGGAGGCGATACATTCTTAATAACGCCCGAGCCAATCATTATTGTTACAGGAGGCGATACATTCTTAATAACGCCCGAGCCAATCATTATTGTTACAGGAGGCGATACATTCTTAATAACGCCCGAGCCAATCATTATTGTTACAGGAGGCGATACATTCTTAATAACGGCCGAGCCAATCATTATTGTTACAGGAGGCGATACATTCTTAATAACGCCCGAGCCAATCATTATCGTTACAGGAGGCGATACATTCTTAATAACGCCCGAGCCAATCATTATTGTTACAGGAGGCGATACATTCTTAATAACGCCCGAACCAATCATTATTGTTACAGGAGGCGATACATTCTTAATAACGCCCGAGCCAATCATTATTGTTACAGGAGGCGATACATTCTTAATAACGGCCGAGCCAATCATTATCGTTACAGGAGGCGATACATTCTTAATAACGCCCGAGCCAATCATTATTGTTACAGGAGGCGATACATTCTTAATAACGCCCGAGCCAACCATTATCGTTACAGGAGGCGATACATTCTTAATAACGCCCGAGCCAATCATTATTGTTACAGGAGGCGATACATTCTTAATAACGCCCGAGCCAATCATTATTGTTACAGGAGGCGATACATTCTTAATAACGCCCGAGCCAATCATTATTGTTACAGGAGGCGATACATTCTTAATAACGCCCGAGCCAATCATTATCGTTACAGGAGGCGATACATTCTTAATAACGCCCGAGCCAATCATTATTGTTACAGGAGGCGATACATTCTTAATAACGCCCGAGCCAACCATTATCGTTACAGGAGGCGATACATTCTTAATAACGCCCGAGCCAATCATTATTGTTACAGGAGGCGATACATTCTTAATAACGCCCGAGCCAATCATTATTGTTACAGGAGGCGTTACATTCTTAATAACGGCCGAGCCAATCATTATCGTTACAGGAGGCGATACATTCTTAATAACGCCCGAGCCAATCATTATTGTTACAGGAGGCGTTACATTCTTAATAACGCCCGAGCCAATCATTATCGTTACAGGAGGCGATACATTCTTAATAACGCCCGAGCCCTTCATTATTGTTACAGGAGTCGATACATTCTTAATAACGCCCGAGCCAATCATTATTGTTACAGGAGGCGATACATTCTTAATAACGCCCGAGCCAATCATTATTGTTACAGGAGGCGATACATTCTTAATAACGCCCGAGCCAATCATTATTGTTACAGGAGGCGATACATTCTTAATAACGCCCGAGCCAATCATTATTGTTACAGGAGGCGATACATTCTTAATAACGCCCGAGCCCTTCATTATTGTTACAGGAGGCGATACATTCTTAATAACGCCCGAGCCAATCATTATTGTTACAGGAGGCGATACATTCTTAATAACGCCCAGCCAATCATTATTGTTACAGGAGGCGATACATTCTTAATAACGCCCGAGCCAATCATTATTGTTACAGGAGGCGATACATTCTTAATAACGCCCGAGCCAATCATTATTGTTACAGGAGGCGTTACATTCTTAATAACGCCCGAGCCAATCATTATTGTTACAGGAGGCGATACATTCTTAATAACGCCCGAGCCAATCATTACTGTTACAGGAGGCGATACATTCTTAATAACGCCCGAGCCAACCATTATTGTTACAGGAGGCGATACATTCTTAATAACGCCCGAGCCAATCATTATTGTTACAGGAGGCGATACATTCTTAATAACGCCCGAGCCAACCATTATTGTTACAGGAGGCGATACATTCTTAATAACGCCCGAGCCAATCATTATTGTTACAGGAGGCGATACATTCTTAATAACGCCCGAGCCAATCATTATCGTTACAGGAGGCGATACATTCTTAATAACGCCCGAGCCAACCATTATTGTTACAGGAGGCGATACATTCTTAATAACGCCCGAGCCAATCATTATTGTTACAGGAGGCGATACATTCTTAATAACGCCCGAGCCAACCATTATTGTTACAGGAGGCGATACATTCTTAATAACGCCCGAGCCAATCATTATTGTTACAGGAGGCGATACATTCTTAATAACGCCCGAGCCTTTCATTATCGTTACAGGAGGCGATACATTCTTAATAACGCCCGAGCCAATCATTATCGTTACAGGAGGCGATACATTCTTAATAACGCCCGAGCCAATCATTACTGTTACAGGAGGCGATACATTCTTAATAACGCCCGAGCCAATCATTATTGTTACAGGAGGCGATACATTCTTAATAACGCCCGAGCCAATCATTATTGTTACAGGAGGCGATACATTCTTAATAACGCCCGAGCCAATCATTATTGTTACAGGAGGCGATACATTCTTAATAACGCCCGAGCCAATCATTATTGTTACAGGAGGCGTTACATTCTTAATAACGCCCGAGCCAATCATTATCGTTACAGGAGGCGTTACATTCTTAATAACGCCCGAACCAATCATTATTGTTACAGGAGGCGATACATTCTTAATAACACCCGAGCCAATCATTATCGTTACAGGAGGCGATACATTCTTAATAACGCCCGAGCCAATCATTATTGTTACAGGAGGCGATACATTCTTAATAACGCCCGAGCCAATCATTATTGTTACAGGAGGCGTTACATTCTTAATAACGCCCGAGCCAATCATTATTGTTACAGGAGGCGATACATTCTTAATAACGCCCGAGCCAATCATTATCGTTACAGGAGGCGATACATTCTTAATAACGCCCGAGCCAATCATTATTGTTACAGGAGGCGTTACATTCTTAATAACGCCCGAGCCAATCATTATTGTTACAGGAGGAGATACATTCTTAATAACGCCCGAGCCAATCATTATCGTTACAGGAGGCGATACATTCTTAATAACACCCGAGCCAATCATTATCGTTACAGGAGGCGATACATTCTTAATAACGCCCGAGCCAATCATTATTGTTACAGGAGGCGTTACATTCTTAATAACGCCCGAGCCAATCATTACTGTTACAGGAGGCGATACATTCTTAATAACGCCCGAGCCAATCATTATTGTTACAGGAGGCGATACATTCTTAATAACGCCCGAGCCAATCATTATCGTTACAGGAGGCGATACATTCTTAATAACGCCCGAGCCAATCATTATTGTTACAGGAGGCGATACATTCTTAATAACGCCCGAGCCAATCATTATCGTTACAAGAGGCGATACATTCTTAATAACGCCCGAGCCAATCATTATCGTTACAGGAGGCGATACATTCTTAATAACGCCCGAGCCAATCATTATTGTTACAGGAGGCGATACATTCTTAATAACGCCCGAGAAAATCATTATTGTTACAGGAGGCGATACATTCTTAATAACGACCGAGCCAATCATTATCGTTACAGGAGGCGTTACATTCTTAATAACGCCCGAGAAAATCATTATTGTTACAGGAGGCGATACATTCTTAATAACGCCCGAGCCAATCATTATCGTTACAGGAGGCGATACATTCTTAATAACGTCCGAGCCAATCATTACTGTTACAGGAGGCGATACATTCTTAATAACGCCCGAGAAAATCATTATTGTTACAGGAGGCGATACATTCTTAATAACGCCCGAGCCAATCATTATTGTTACAGGAGGCGATACATTCTTAATAACGCCCGAGCCAATCATTATTGTTACAGGAGGCGATACATTCTTTATAACGCCCAAGCCAATCATTATTGTTACAGGAGGCGATACATTCTTAATAACGCCCTAGCCAATCATTATCGTTACAGGAGGCGATACATTCTTAATAACGTCCGAGCCAATCATTACTGTTACAGGAGGCGATACATTCTTAATAACGCCCGAGCCAATCATTATCGTTACAGGAGGCGATACATTCTTAATAACGCCCGAGCCAATCATTATTGTTACAGGAGGCGATACATTCTTAATAACGCCCGAGCCAATCATTATTGTTACAGGAGGCGATACATTCTTAATAACGCCCGAGCCAATCATTATTGTTACAGGAGGCGTTACATTCTTAATAACGCCCGAGCCAATCATTATCGTTACAGGAGGCGTTACATTCTTAATAACGCCCGAACCAATCATTATTGTTACAGGAGGCGATACATTCTTAATAACACCCGAGCCAATCATTATCGTTACAGGAGGCGATACATTCTTAATAACGCCCGAGCCAATCATTATTGTTACAGGAGGCGATACATTCTTAATAACGCCCGAGCCAATCATTATCGTTACAGGAGGCGTTACATTCTTAATAACGCCCGAGCCAATCATTATTGTTACAGGAGGCGATACATTCTTAATAACGCCCGAGCCAATCATTATCGTTACAGGAGGCGATACATTCTTAATAACGCCCGAGCCAATCATTATTGTTACAGGAGGCGTTACATTCTTAATAACGCCCGAGCCAATCATTATTGTTACAGGAGGAGATACATTCTTAATAACGCCCGAGCCAATCATTATCGTTACAGGAGGCGATACATTCTTAATAACGCCCGAGCCAATCATTATCGTTACAGGAGGCGATACATTCTTAATAACGCCCGAGCCAATCATTATTGTTACAGGAGGCGTTACATTCTTAATAACGCCCGAGCCAATCATTATTGTTACAGGAGGCGATACATTCTTTATAACGCCCAAGCCAATCATTATCGTTACAGGAGGCGTTACATTCTTAATAACGCCCGAACCAATCATTATTGTTACAGGAGGCGATACATTCTTAATAACACCCGAGCCAATCATTATCGTTACAGGAGGCGATACATTCTTAATAACGCCCGAGCCAATCATTATTGTTACAGGAGGCGATACATTCTTAATAACGCCCGAGCCAATCATTATCGTTACAGGAGGCGTTACATTCTTAATAACGCCCGAGCCAATCATTATTGTTACAGGAGGCGATACATTCTTAATAACGCCCGAGCCAATCATTATCGTTACAGGAGGCGATACATTCTTAATAACGCCCGAGCCAATCATTATTGTTACAGGAGGCGTTACATTCTTAATAACGCCCGAGCCAATCATTATTGTTACAGGAGGAGATACATTCTTAATAACGCCCGAGCCAATCATTATCGTTACAGGAGGCGATACATTCTTAATAACGCCCGAGCCAATCATTATCGTTACAGGAGGCGATACATTCTTAATAACGCCCGAGCCAATCATTATTGTTACAGGAGGCGTTACATTCTTAATAACGCCCGAGCCAATCATTACTGTTACAGGAGGCGATACATTCTTAATAACGCCCGAGCCAATCATTATTGTTACAGGAGGCGATACATTCTTAATAACGCCCGAGCCAATCATTATCGTTACAGGAGGCGATACATTCTTAATAACGCCCGAGCCAATCATTATTGTTACAGGAGGCGATACATTCTTAATAACGCCCGAGCCAATCATTATCGTTACAAGAGGCGATACATTCTTAATAACGCCCGAGCCAATCATTATCGTTACAGGAGGCGATACATTCTTAATAACGCCCGAGCCAATCATTATTGTTACAGGAGGCGATACATTCTTAATAACGCCCGAGAAAATCATTATTGTTACAGGAGGCGATACATTCTTAATAACGCCCGAGCCAATCATTATCGTTACAGGAGGCGTTACATTCTTAATAACGCCCGAGAAAATCATTATTGTTACAGGAGGCGATACATTCTTAATAACGCCCGAGCCAATCATTATCGTTACAGGAGGCGATACATTCTTAATAACGTCCGAGCCAATCATTACTGTTACAGGAGGCGATACATTCTTAATAACGCCCGAGAAAATCATTATTGTTACAGGAGGCGATACATTCTTAATAACGCCCGAGCCAATCATTATTGTTACAGGAGGCGATACATTCTTAATAACGCCCGAGCCAATCATTATTGTTACAGGAGGCGATACATTCTTTATAACGCCCAAGCCAATCATTATTGTTACAGGAGGCGATACATTCTTAATAACGCCCTAGCCAATCATTATCGTTACAGGAGGCGATACATTCTTAATAACGTCCGAGCCAATCATTACTGTTACAGGAGGCGATACATTCTTAATAACGCCCGAGCCAATCATTATCGTTACAGGAGGCGATACATTCTTAATAACGCCCGAGCCAATCATTATTGTTACAGGAGGCGATACATTCTTAATAACGCCCGAGCCAATCATTATTGTTACAGGAGGCGATACATTCTTAATAACGCCCGAGCCAATCATTATTGTTACAGGAGGCGTTACATTCTTAATAACGCCCGAGCCAATCATTATCGTTACAGGAGGCGTTACATTCTTAATAACGCCCGAACCAATCATTATTGTTACAGGAGGCGATACATTCTTAATAACACCCGAGCCAATCATTATCGTTACAGGAGGCGATACATTCTTAATAACGCCCGAGCCAATCATTATTGTTACAGGAGGCGATACATTCTTAATAACGCCCGAGCCAATCATTATCGTTACAGGAGGCGTTACATTCTTAATAACGCCCGAGCCAATCATTATTGTTACAGGAGGCGATACATTCTTAATAACGCCCGAGCCAATCATTATCGTTACAGGAGGCGATACATTCTTAATAACGCCCGAGCCAATCATTATTGTTACAGGAGGCGTTACATTCTTAATAACGCCCGAGCCAATCATTATTGTTACAGGAGGAGATACATTCTTAATAACGCCCGAGCCAATCATTATCGTTACAGGAGGCGATACATTCTTAATAACGCCCGAGCCAATCATTATCGTTACAGGAGGCGATACATTCTTAATAACGCCCGAGCCAATCATTATTGTTACAGGAGGCGTTACATTCTTAATAACGCCCGAGCCAATCATTACTGTTACAGGAGGCGATACATTCTTAATAACGCCCGAGCCAATCATTATTGTTACAGGAGGCGATACATTCTTAATAACGCCCGAGCCAATCATTATCGTTACAGGAGGCGATACATTCTTAATAACGCCCGAGCCAATCATTATTGTTACAGGAGGCGATTCATTCTTAATAACGCCCGAGCCAATCATTATCGTTACAAGAGGCGATACATTCTTAATAACGCCCGAGCCAATCATTATCGTTACAGGAGGCGATACATTCTTAATAACGCCCGAGCCAATCATTATTGTTACAGGAGGCGATACATTCTTAATAACGCCCGAGAAAATCATTATTGTTACAGGAGGCGATACATTCTTAATAACGCCCGAGCCAATCATTATCGTTACAGGAGGCGTTACATTCTTAATAACGCCCGAGAAAATCATTATTGTTACAGGAGGCGATACATTCTTAATAACGCCCGAGCCAATCATTATCGTTACAGGAGGCGATACATTCTTAATAACGTCCGAGCCAATCATTACTGTTACAGGAGGCGATACATTCTTAATAACGCCCGAGAAAATCATTATTGTTACAGGAGGCGATACATTCTTAATAACGCCCGAGCCAATCATTATTGTTACAGGAGGCGATACATTCTTAATAACGCCCGAGCCAATCATTATTGTTACAGGAGGCGATACATTCTTTATAACGCCCAAGCCAATCATTATTGTTACAGGAGGCGATACATTCTTAATAACGCCCTAGCCAATCATTATCGTTACAGGAGGCGATACATTCTTAATAACGTCCGAGCCAATCATTACTGTTACAGGAGGCGATACATTCTTAATAACGCCCGAGCCAATCATTATCGTTACAGGAGGCGATACATTCTTAATAACGCCCGAGCCAATCATTATTGTTACAGGAGGCGATACATTCTTAATAACGCCCGAGCCAATCATTATTGTTACAGGAGGCGATACATTCTTAATAACGCCCGAGCCAATCATTATTGTTACAGGAGGCGTTACATTCTTAATAACGCCCGAACCAATCATTACTGTTACAGGAGGCGATACATTCTTAATAACGCCCGAGCCAATCATTATTGTTACAGGAGGCGATACATTCTTAATAACGCCCGAGCCAATCATTATTGTTACAGGAGGCGTTACATTCTTAATAACGCCCGAACCAATCATTACTGTTACAGGAGGCGATACATTCTTAATAACGCCCGAGCCAATCATTACTGTTACAGGAGGCGATACATTCTTAATAACGCCCGAGCCAATCATTATTGTTACAGGAGGCGATACATTCTTAATAACGCCCGAGAAAATCATTATTGTTACAGGAGGCGATACATTCTTAATAACGCCCGAGCCAATCATTATCGTTACAGGAGGCGTTACATTCTTAATAACGCCCGAGAAAATCATTATTGTTACAGGAGGCGATACATTCTTAATAACGCCCGAGCCAATCATTATCGTTACAGGAGGCGATACATTTTTAATAACGTCCGAGCCAATCATTACTGTTACAGGAGGCGATACATTCTTAATAACGCCCGAGAAAATCATTATTGTTACAGGAGGCGATACATTCTTAATAACGCCCGAGCCAATCATTATTGTTACAGGAGGCGATACATTCTTAATAACGTCCGAGCCAATCATTACTGTTACAGGAGGCGATACATTCTTAATAACGCCCGAGCCAATCATTATTGTTACAGGAGGCGATACATTCTTAATAACGCCCGAGCCAACCATTATTGTTACAGGAGGCGATACATTCTTAATAACGCCCGAGCCAATCATTATTGTTACAGGAGGCGATACATTCTTAATAACGCCCTTACTGGGCGGAAAAGCCAACCAACCACCAAGGTTAAGGCTGAATCACCAGCCGATCGCCTCAATGGTTGGAAAGCCCACTTTGAAAAGCTCCTCAATAATGACAGGGTATTGCCTGATAACTTTATAGAATTAAAAGTGTCTGAGTCTGTACTCCCAGATATTCCCATTGGCGATATCTCCTTTGCAGAAGTGAAGGCTGCTGCAAAGAGCATTAAGACCAATCGTGCCAGTGGAGTAGATGGTGTTCCCCCTGAGGTCTTTAAAATACCTGAGTGTTTAAAGCTCATCTATCCCATCATAGTAGACATGTACCGTACAACAAGAGTCCCACAAGAAATGAAAACAAATAAGTTGGTGCCAGTTCCCAAGAAGGGCAACCTAACACTCTGTGGTTCTTTTCGGGGAATCTCATTGATCTCGATTGCTGCAAAACTATACAATAGAATTCTATTAAATCGCATCAGGGATCCCATTGAGAGACTGCTACGTGGAAATCAGAATGGGTTCCGTAAAGGTCGTGGGACCATGGAGCCCATTTTGGCACTTAGAAGGATAATTGAAGAGTTATCAAAAAAGAAAGACAGGCATCTGGCTGTTATCTTTGTTGACTTCTTCAAGGCCTTTGATTCAGTCTCTCGCTCACGTATGTTCAGCATACTTTCATTATATGGGATTCCTGATGAAATTATTGCAGCAATCAGATCAGTATACGATGGTTCGACAACATTTGTGTCTACTGTTGACGGTGACACAGAACCATTTGAAGTGTTATGGGGCGTCCTCCAAGGAGACACACTTGCACCATTCTTGTTCATTATTGTGGTTGACTATGTTCTACGCATGTCCTTAGATCATCATAATGATGATGGGGTGATGATAACTCCACCTACTGGCTCCAGAAGTCGAGGAAATCCTGCCAAGTACCTAACTGATCTAGACTTTGCTGATGACTTAGGAGTACTCTCAGAATCATTAGAGGGAGCCCAGCGGCTCCTCAGCTCATTAGAACATGCTGCTTCTAGTGTTGGTCTTTTTATTAACTCCAGAAAGACCAAAATTCTGACAGTTAACTTTGAAAGTCCTCAGCAAGTCTCTGATCGGATGAGCATAAGCTCAAAGGATGGTATGCTTGAGCATGTGGACGACTTCTGTTACCTGGGATCATGGATCCGGAAGTCAGGTGAGGACCTTCGAATACGTAAGGGAAAGGCATGGGCAGCCTTGAATAGGCTTTCCAGGATTTGGAAGTCACCTAGAATTAATCGGAAACTTAAGGTCCGATTATTTAGAGCAGCAGTAGTTCCAGTACTCCTCTACGGGAGTCCATGCTGGGCTCTAACTGCTGAGGACACCAAATCTCTGGATGGCACATTCACAAGAATGCTACGCCGGGTACATTGTGTCAAGTACAATGCACACATCTCCAACCAGACACTATATAACATTGGAGGTGTCTCATTGGTTCCCCCAAGCTTGACACTAGAACAAAATCGCCTCCGCTTTGCAGGACATTGCTTTCGCCGTGAGGACCAGCCAGTGCATAATCTTGTACTTTGGCAGCCTCATGGAGTGAATAAGCATGGTGGACAGCCCATGACTTTCTTGAGACGCATCTTGAAGGACACTGGCCTTAAAGATGCGGATGATCTAGCAAATGTCATGGGTGATAGGGAGTTGTGGCGGTGCAATTTTGTTGACAAGCCGGCACAGCATTCTTAAAAATGCAGCTGCAATGCAGCATGCCGATCCTAGTACTAGTAATAACGCCCGAGCCAATCATTACTGTTACAGGAGGCGTTACATTCTTAATAACGCCCGAGAAAATCATTATCGTTACAGGAGGCGATACATTCTTAATAACGCCCGAGCCAATCATTATCGTTACAGGAGGCGATATATTCTTAATAACGCCCGAGCCAATCATTATCGTTAAAGGAGGCGATACATTCTTAATAACGCCCGAGCCAATCATTATTGTTACAGGAGGCGATACATTCTTAATAACGCCCGAGCCAATCATTATTGTTACAGGAGGCGATACATTCTTAATAACGCCCGAACCAATCATTATTGTTACAGGAGGCGATACATTCTTAATAACGCCCGAGCCCTTCATTATTGTTACAGGAGGCGTTACATTCTTAATAACGCCCGAGAAAATCATTATTGTTACAGGAGGCGATACATTCTTAATAACGCCCGAGCCAATCATTATTGTTACAGGAGGCGATACATTCTTAATAACGCCCGAGCCAATCATTATCGTTACAGGAGGCGATACATTCTTAATAACGCCCGAGCCCTTCATTATTGTTACAGGAGGCGTTACATTCTTAATAACGCCCGAGAAAATCATTATTGTTACAGGAGGCGATACATTCTTAATAACGCCCGAGCCAATCATTATCGTTACAGGAGGCGATACATTCTTAATAACGCCCGAGCCAATCATTATCGTTACAGGAGGCGATACATTCTTAATAACGCCCGAGCCAATCATTATTGTTACAGGAGGCGATACATTCTTAATAACGCCCGAGCCAATCATTATTGTTACAGGAGGCGATACATTCTTAATAACGCCCGAGCCCTTCATTATTGTTACAGGAGGCGTTACATTCTTAATAACGCCCGAGCCAATCATTATTGTTACAGGAGGCGATACATTCTTAATAACGCACGAGAAAATCATTATTGTTACAGGAGGCGATACATTCTTAATAACGCCCGAGCCAATCATTATCGTTACAGGAGGCGATACATTCTTAATAACGCCCGAGCCCTTCATTATTGTTACAGGAGGCGTTACATTCTTAATAACGCCCGAGCCAATCATTATTGTTACAGGAGGCGATACATTCTTAATAACGCCCGAGCCAATCATTATCGTTACAGGAGGCGATACATTCTTAATAACGCCCGAGAAAATCATTATTGTTACAGGAGGCGATACATTCTTAATAACGCCCGAGCCAATCATTATCGTTACAGGAGGCGATACATTCTTAATAACGCCCGAGCCCTTCATTATTGTTACAGGAGGCGTTACATTCTTAATAACGCCCGAGCCAATCATTATCGTTACAGGAGGCGATACATTCTTAATAACGCCCGAGCCCTTCATTATTGTTACAGGAGGCGTTACATTCTTAATAGGCCTAACGCCCGAGCCAATCATTATTGTTACAGGAGGCGATACATTCTTAATAACGCCCGAGCCAATCATTATCGTTACAGGAGGCGATACATTCTTAATAACGCCCGAGCCAACCATTATTGTTACAGGAGGCGTTACATTCTTAATAACGCCCGAGCCAATCATTATTGTTACAGGAGGCGATACATTCTTAATAACGCCCGAGCCAATCATTATTGTTACAGGAGGCGATACATTCTTAATAACGCCCGAGCCAATCATTATCGTTACAGGAGGCGTTACATTCTTAATAACGCCCGAGCCAATCATTATCGTTACAGGAGGCGATACATTCTTAATAACGCCCGAGCCAATCATTATTGTTACAGGAGGCGATACATTCTTAATAACCCCCGAGCCAATCATTATTGTTACAGGAGGCGATACATTCTTAATAACGCCCGAGCCAATCATTATCGTTACAGGAGGCGTTACATTCTTAATAACGCCCGAGCCAATCATTATCGTTACAGGAGGCGATACATTCTTAATAACGCCCGAGCCAATCATTATTGTTACAGGAGGCGATACATTCTTAATAACGCCCGAGCCAATCATTATTGTTACAGGAGGCGATACATTCTTAATAACGCCCGAGCCAATCATTATCGTTACAGGAGGCGTTACATTCTTAATAACGCCCGAGCCAATCATTATCGTTACAGGAGGCGATACATTCTTAATAACGCCCGAGCCAATCATTATTGTTTCAGGAGGCGATACATTCTTAATAACGCCCGAGAAAATCATTATTGTTACAGGAGGCGATACATTCTTAATAACGCCCGAGCCAATCATTATCGTTACAGGAGGCGTTACATTCTTAATAACGCCCGAGCCCTTCATTATTGTTACAGGAGGCGTTACATTCTTAATAACGCCCGAGAAAATCATTATTGTTACAGGAGGCGATACATTCTTAATAACGGCCGAGCCAATCATTATTGTTACAGGAGGCGATACATTCTTAATAACGCCCGAGCCAATCATTATTGTTACAGGAGGAGATACATTCTTAATAACGCCCGAGCCCTTCATTATTGTTACAGGAGGCGATACATTCTTAATAACGGCCGAGCCAATCATTATTGTTACAGGAGGCGATACATTCTTAATAACGCCCAGCCAATCATTATTGTTACAGGAGGCGATACATTCTTAATAACGCCCGAACCAATCATTATTGTTACAGGAGGCGATACATTCTTAATAACGCCCGAGCCAATCATTATTGTTACAGGAGGCGATAC
This sequence comes from Nemertoderma westbladi, assembly GCA_032718475.1. NCBI lineage: Eukaryota > Metazoa > Xenacoelomorpha > Nemertodermatida > Nemertodermatidae > Nemertoderma > Nemertoderma westbladi. The sequence continues at coordinate 42,704 of JAUCBJ010007116.1, read as the reverse complement.
ATTCTTAATAACGCCCAGCCAATCATTATTGTTACAGGAGGCGATACATTCTTAATACGCCCGAGCCAATCATTATCGTTACAAGAGGCGATACATTCTTAATAACGCCCGAGCCAATCATTATCGTTACAGGAGGCGATACATTCTTAATAACGCCCGAGCCAATCATTATCGTTACAGGAGGCGATACATTCTTAATAACGCCCGAGCCAATCATTATCGTTACAGGAGGCGATACATTCTTAATAACGCCCGAGCCAATCATTATTGTTACAGGAGGCGATACATTCTTAATAACGCCCGAGCCAATCATTATTGTTACAGGAGGCGATACATTCTTAATAACGCCCGAGCCAATCATTATCGTTACAGGAGGCGATACATTCTTAATAACGCCCGAGCCAATCATTATTGTTACAGGAGGCGATACATTCTTAATAACGCCCGAGCCAATCATTATTGTTACAGGAGGCGATACATTCTTAATAACGCCCAGCCAATCATTATTGTTACAGGAGGCGATACATTCTTAATAACGCCCGAGCCAATCATTATCGTTACAGGAGGCGATACATTCTTAATAACGCCCGAGCCAACCATTATTGTTACAGGAGGCGATACATTCTTAATAACGCCCGAGCCAATCATTATTGTTACAGGAGGCGATACATTCTTAATAACGCCCGAGCCAACCATTATTGTTACAGGAGGCGATACATTCTTAATAACGCCCGAGCCAATCATTATTGTTACAGGAGGCGATACATTCTTAATAACGCCCAAGCCAATCATTATTGTTACAGGAGGCGATACATTCTTAATAACGCCCGAGCCAATCATTATCGTTACAGGAGGCGATACATTCTTAATAACGCCCGAGCCAATCATTATCGTTACAGGAGGCGATACATTCTTAATAACGCCCGAGCCAATCATTATTGTTACAGGAGGCGATACATTCTTAATAACGCCCAGCCAATCATTATTGTTACAGGAGGCGATACATTCTTAATAACGCCCGAGCCAATCATTATCGTTACAGGAGGCGATACATTCTTAATAACGCCCGAGCCAATCATTATTGTTACAGGAGGCGATACATTCTTAATAACGCCCAAGCCAATCATTATTGTTACAGGAGGCGATACATTCTTAATAACGCCCGAGCCAATCATTATTGTTACAGGAGGCGATACATTCTTAATAACGCCCAGCCAATCATTATTGTTACAGGAGGCGATACATTCTTAATAACGCCCAAGCCAATCATTATTGTTACAGGAGGCGATACATTCTTAATAACGCCCGAGCCAATCATTATTGTTACAGGAGGCGATACATTCTTAATAACGCCCAGCCAATCATTATTGTTACAGGAGGCGATACATTCTTAATAACGCCCGAGCCAATCATTATTGTTACAGGAGGCGATACATTCTTAATAACGCCCAGCCAATCATTATTGTTACAGGAGGCGATACATTCTTAATAACGCCCGAGCCAATCATTATTGTTACAGGAGGCGATACATTCTTAATAACGCCCGAGCCAATCATTATTGTTACAGGAGGCGATACATTCTTAATAACGCCCAAGCCAATCATTATTGTTACAGGAGGCGATACATTCTTAATAACGCCCGAGCCAATCATTATTGTTACAGGAGGCGATACATTCTTAATAACGCCCAGCCAATCATTATTGTTACAGGAGGCGATACATTCTTAATAACGCCCAGCCAATCATTATTGTTACAGGAGGCGATACATTCTTAATAACGCCCAGCCAATCATTATTGTTACAGGAGGCGATACATTCTTAATAACGCCCGAGCCAATCATTATTGTTACAGGAGGCGATACATTCTTAATAACGCCCGAGCCAATCATTATTGTTACAGGAGGCGATACATTCTTAATAACGCCCGAGCCAATCATTATTGTTACAGGAGGCGATACATTCTTAATAACGCCCGAGCCAATCATTATTGTTACAGGAGGCGATACATTCTTAATAACGCCCGAGCCAATCATTATTGTTACAGGAGGCGATACATTCTTAATAACGCCCGAGCCAATCATTATTGTTACAGGAGGCGATACATTCTTAATAACGCCCGAGCCAATCATTATTGTTACAGGAGGCGTTACATTCTTAATAACGCCCGAGCCAATCATTATTGTTACAGGAGGCGATACATTCTTAATAACGCCCGAGCCAATCATTATTGTTACAGGAGGCGATACATTCTTAATAACGCCCGAGCCAATCATTATTGTTACAGGAGGCGATACATTCTTAATAACGCCCGAGCCAATCATTATTGTTACAGGAGGCGATACATTCTTAATAACGCCCGAGCCCTTCATTACTGTTACAGGAGGCGATACATTCTTAATAACGGCCGAGCCAATCATTATTGTTACAGGAGGCGATACATTCTTAATAACGCCCGAGCCAATCATTATTGTTACAGGAGGCGATACATTCTTAATAACGCCCGAGCCAATCATTATTGTTACAGGAGGCGATACATTCTTAATAACGCCCGAGCCAATCATTATTGTTACAGGAGGCGATACATTCTTAATAACGCCCGAGCCAATCATTATTGTTACAGGAGGCGATACATTCTTAATAACGCCCGAGCCAATCATTATTGTTACAGGAGGCGATACATTCTTAATAACGCCCGAGCCAATCATTATTGTTACAGGAGGCGATACATTCTTAATAACGCCCGAGCCAATCATTATTGTTACAGGAGGCGATACATTCTTAATAACGCCCGAGCCAATCATTATTGTTACAGGAGGCGATACATTCTTAATAACGCCCGAGCCCTTCATTACTGTTACAGGAGGCGATACATTCTTAATAACGGCCGAGCCAATCATTATTGTTACAGGAGGCGATACATTCTTAATAACGCCCGAGCCAATCATTATTGTTACAGGAGGCGATACATTCTTAATAACGCCCGAGCCAATCATTATTGTTACAGGAGGCGATACATTCTTAATAACGCCCGAGCCAATCATTATCGTTACAGGAGGCGATACATTCTTAATAACGCCCGAGCCAATCATTATTGTTACAGGAGGCGATACATTCTTAATAACGCCCGAGCCAATCATTATTGTTACAGGAGGCGTTACATTCTTAATAACGCCCGAGCCAATCATTACTGTTACAGGAGGCGATACATTCTTAATAACGCCCGAGCCAATCATTATTGTTACAGGAGGCGATACATTCTTAATAACGCCCGAGCCAATCATTATTGTTACAGGAGGCGATACATTCTTAATAACGCCCGAGCCAATCATTATCGTTACAGGAGGCGATACATTCTTAATAACGCCCGAGCCAACCATTATTGTTACAGGAGGCGATACATTCTTAATAACGCCCGAGCCAATCATTATTGTTACAGGAGGCGATACATTCTTAATAACGCCCGAGCCAATCATTATTGTTACAGGAGGCGATACATTCTTAATAACGCCCGAGCCAATCATTATTGTTACAGGAGGCGATACATTCTTAATAACGCCCGAGCCAATCATTATTGTTACAGGAGGCGATACATTCTTAATAACGCCCGAGCCAATCATTATTGTTACAGGAGGCGATACATTCTTAATAACGCCCGAGCCAATCATTATCGTTACAGGAGGCGATACATTCTTAATAACGCCCGAGCCAATCATTATTGTTACAGGAGGCGATACATTCTTAATAACGCCCGAGCCAATCATTATTGTTACAGGAGGCGATACATTCTTAATAACGCCCAGCCAATCATTATTGTTACAGGAGGCGATACATTCTTAATAACGCCCAGCCAATCATTATTGTTACAGGAGGCGATACATTCTTAATAACGCCCGAGCCAATCATTATTGTTACAGGAGGCGATACATTCTTAATAACGCCCGAGCCAATCATTATTGTTACAGGAGGCGATACATTCTTAATAACGCCCAAGCCAATCATTATTGTTACAGGAGGCGATACATTCTTAATAACGCCCGAGCCAATCATTATTGTTACAGGAGGCGATACATTCTTAATAACGCCCGAGCCAATCATTATTGTTACAGGAGGCGATACATTCTTAATAACGCCCAAGCCAATCATTATTGTTACAGGAGGCGATACATTCTTAATAACGCCCGAGCCAACCATTATTGTTACAGGAGGCGATACATTCTTAATAACGCCCAAGCCAATCATTATTGTTACAGGAGGCGATACATTCTTAATAACGCCCGAGCCAATCATTATTGTTACAGGAGGCGATACATTCTTAATAACGCCCGAGCCAATCATTATTGTTACAGGAGGCGATACATTCTTAATAACGCCCGAGCCAATCATTATTGTTACAGGAGGCGATACATTCTTAATAACGCCCGAGCCAATCATTATTGTTACAGGAGGCGATACATTCTTAATAACGCCCGAGCCAATCATTATTGTTACAGGAGGCGATACATTCTTAATAACGCCCGAGCCAATCATTATTGTTACAGGAGGCGATACATTCTTAATAACGCCCGAGCCAATCATTATTGTTACAGGAGGCGATACATTCTTAATAACGCCCGAGCCAATCATTATTGTTACAGGAGGCGATACATTCTTAATAACGCCCGAGCCAATCATTATTGTTACAGGAGGCGATACATTCTTAATAACGCCCGAGCCAATCATTATTGTTACAGGAGGCGATACATTCTTAATAACGCCCGAGCCAATCATTATTGTTACAGGAGGCGATACATTCTTAATAACGCCCGAGCCAATCATTATTGTTACAGGAGGCGATACATTCTTAATAACGCCCGAGCCAATCATTATTGTTACAGGAGGCGATACATTCTTAATAACGCCCGAGCCAATCATTATTGTTACAGGAGGCGATACATTCTTAATAACGCCCGAGCCAATCATTATTGTTACAGGAGGCGATACATTCTTAATAACGCCCGAGCCCATCATTACTGTTACAGGAGGCGATACATTCTTAATAACGGCCGAGCCAATCATTATTGTTACAGGAGGCGATACATTCTTAATAACGCCCGAGCCAATCATTATTGTTACAGGAGGCGATACATTCTTAATAACGCCCAAGCCAATCATTATTGTTACAGGAGGCGATACATTCTTAATAACGCCCAGCCAATCATTATTGTTACAGGAGGCGATACATTCTTAATAACGCCCAGCCAATCATTATTGTTACAGGAGGCGATACATTCTTAATAACGCCCAGCCAATCATTATTGTTACAGGAGGCGATACATTCTTAATAACGCCCAAGCCAATCATTATTGTTACAGGAGGCGATACATTCTTAATAACGCCCGAGCCAACCATTATTGTTACAGGAGGCGATACATTCTTAATAACGCCCAAGCCAATCATTATTGTTACAGGAGGCGATACATTCTTAATAACGCCCGAGCCAATCATTATTGTTACAGGAGGCGATACATTCTTAATAACGCCCGAGCCAACCATTATTGTTACAGGAGGCGATACATTCTTAATAACGCCCGAGCCAATCATTATTGTTACAGGAGGCGATACATTCTTAATAACGCCCGAGCCAATCATTATTGTTACAGGAGGCGATACATTCTTAATAACGCCCGAGCCAATCATTACTGTTACAGGAGGCGATACATTCTTAATAACGCCCGAGCCAATCATTATCGTTACAGGAGGCGTTACATTCTTAATAACGCCCGAGCCAATCATTATTGTTACAGGAGGCGATACATTCTTAATAACGCCCGAGCCAATCATTATTGTTACAGGAGGCGATACATTCTTAATAACGCCCGAGAAAATCATTATTGTTACAGGAGGCGATACATTCTTAATAACGCCCGAGCCAATCATTATTGTTACAGGAGGCGATACATTCTTAATAACGCCCGAGCCAATCATTACTGTTACAGGAGGCGTTACATTCTTAATAACGCCCGAACCAATCATTATTGTTACAGGAGGCGATACATTCTTAATAACGCCCGAGCCAATCATTATTGTTACAGGAGGCGATACATTCTTAATAACGCCCGAGCCAATCATTATTGTTACAGGAGGCGATACATTCTTAATAACGCCCGAGCCAATCATTATTGTTACAGGAGGCGTTACATTCTTAATAACGCCCGAGCCAATCATTACTGTTACAGGAGGCGATACATTCTTAATAACGCCCAGCCAATCATTATTGTTACAGGAGGCGATACATTCTTAATAACGCCCGAGCCAATCATTATTGTTACAGGAGGCGTTACATTCTTAATAACGCCCGAGCCAATCATTACTGTTACAGGAGGCGATACATTCTTAATAACGCCCGAGCCAATCATTATTGTTACAGGAGGCGTTACATTCTTAATAACGCCCGAGCCAATCATTACTGTTACAGGAGGCGATACATTCTTAATAACGCCCGAGCCAATCATTATTGTTACAGAAGGCGATACATTCTTAATAACGCCCGAGCCAATCATTACTGTTACAGGAGGCGATACATTCTTAATAACGCCCAGCCAATCATTATTGTTACAGGAGGCGATACATTCTTAATAACGCCCGAGCCAATCATTACTGTTACAGGAGGCGATACATTCTTAATAACGCCCAGCCAATCATTATTGTTACAGGAGGCGATACATTCTTAATAACGCCCGAGCCAATCATTATTGTTACAGGAGGCGTTACATTCTTAATAACGCCCGAGCCAATCATTACTGTTACAGGAGGCGATACATTCTTAATAACGCCCGAGCCAATCATTATTGTTACAGGAGGCGTTACATTCTTAATAACGCCCGAGCCAATCATTACTGTTACAGGAGGCGATACATTCTTAATAACGCCCGAGCCAATCATTATTGTTACAGAAGGCGATACATTCTTAATAACGCCCGAGCCAATCATTACTGTTACAGGAGGCGATACATTCTTAATAACGCCCAGCCAATCATTATTGTTACAGGAGGCGATACATTCTTAATAACGCCCGAGCCAATCATTATTGTTACAGGAGGCGATACATTCTTAATAACGCCCGAGCCAACCATTATTGTTACAGGAGGCGATACATTCTTAATAACGCCCGAGCCAATCATTATTGTTACAGGAGGCGATACATTCTTAATAACGCCCGAGCCAATCATTATTGTTACAGGAGGCGATACATTCTTAATAACGCCCGAGCCAATCATTATTGTTACAGGAGGTGTTACATTCTTAATAACGCCCGAGCCAATCATTATTGTTACAGGAGGCGATACATTCTTAATAACGCCCGAGCCAATCATTATTGTTACAGGAGGCGTTACATTCTTAATAACGCCCGAGCCAATCATTATTGTTACAGGAGGCGATACATTCTTAATAACGCCCGAGAAAATCATTATTGTTACAGGAGGCGATACATTCTTAATAACGCCCGAGCCAATCATTATTGTTACAGGAGGCGATACATTCTTAATAACGCCCGAGCCAATCATTATTGTTACAGGAGGCGATACATTCTTAATAACGCCCGAGCCAATCATTATCGTTACAGGAGGCGATACATTCTTAATAACGCCCGAGCCTTTCATTATTGTTACAGGAGGCGATACATTCTTAATAACGCCCGAGCCAATCATTATTGTTACAGGAGGCGATACATTCTTAATAACGCCCGAGCCAATCATTATTGTTACAGGAGGCGATACATTCTTAATAACGCCCGAGCCTTTCATTATTGTTACAGGAGGCGATACATTCTTAATAACGCCCGAGCCAATCATTATTGTTACAGGAGGCGATACATTCTTAATAACGCCCGAGCCAATCATTACTGTTACAGGAGGCGATACATTCTTAATAACGCCCGAGCCCTTCATTATTGTTACAGGAGGCGTTACATTCTTAATAACGCCCGAGCCAATCATTATTGTTACAGGAGGCGATACATTCTTAATAACGCCCGAGCCAATCATTATTGTTACAGGAGGCGATACATTCTTAATAACGCCCGAGCCAATCATTATTGTTACAGGAGGCGATACATTCTTAATAACGCCCGAGCCAATCATTATCGTTACAGGAGGCGATACATTCTTAATAACGCCCGAGCCAATCATTATTGTTACAGGAGGCGATACATTCTTAATAACGCCCGAGCCAATCATTATTGTTACAGGAGGCGATACATTCTTAATAACGGCCGAGCCAATCATTATTGTTACAGGAGGCGATACATTCTTAATAACGCCCGAGCCAATCATTATCGTTACAGGAGGCGATACATTCTTAATAACGCCCGAGCCAATCATTATTGTTACAGGAGGCGATACATTCTTAATAACGCCCGAACCAATCATTATTGTTACAGGAGGCGATACATTCTTAATAACGCCCGAGCCAATCATTATCGTTACAGGAGGCGATACATTCTTAATAACGCCCGAGCCAATCATTATTGTTACAGGAGGCGATACATTCTTAATAACGCTCGAGCCAATCATTATCGTTACAGGAGGCGATACATTCTTAATAACGCCCGAGCCAACCATTATTGTTACAGGAGGCGTTACATTCTTAATAACGCCCGAGCCAATCATTATCGTTACAGGAGGCGATACATTCTTAATAACGCCCAAGCCAATCATTATTGTTACAGGAGGCGATACATTCTTAATAACGCCCGAGCCAATCATTATCGTTACAGGAGGCGATACATTCTTAATAACGCCCGAGCCAATCATTATTGTTACAGGAGGCGATACATTCTTAATAACGCCCGAGCCAATCATTATTGTTACAGGAGGCGATACATTCTTAATAACGCCCGAGCCAATCATTATTGTTACAGGAGGCGATACATTCTTAATAACGCCCGAGCCAGTCATTACTGTTACAGGAGGCGATACATTCTTAATAACGCCCGAGCCAATCATTATCGTTACAGGAGGCGATACATTCTTAATAACGCCCGAGCCAATCATTACTGTTACAGGAGGCGTTACATTCTTAATAACGCCCGAGCCAATCATTATTGTTACATGAGGCGATACATTCTTAATAACGCCCGAGCCAATCATTATTGTTACAGGAGGCGATACATTCTTAATAACGCCCAAGCCAATCATTATCGTTACAGGAGGCGATACATTCTTAATAACGCCCGAGCCAATCATTATTGTTACAGGAGGCGATACATTCTTAAAAAAGGCCCGAGCCAATCATTATCGTTACAGGAGGCGATACATTCTTAATAACGCCCGAGCCAATCATTATTGTTACATGAGGCGTTACATTCTTAATAACGCCCGAGCCAACCATTATTGTTACAGGAGGCGTTACATTCTTAATAACGCCCGAGCCAACCATTATTGTTACAGGAGGCGATACATTCTTAATAACGCCCGAGCCAATCATTATTGTTACAGGAGGCGATACATTCTTAATAACGCCCGAGCCAATCATTATTGTTACAGGAGGCGATACATTCTTAATAACGCCCGAGCCAATCATTACTGTTACAGGAGGCGATACATTCTTAATAACGCCCGAGCCTTTCATTATCGTTACAGGACGCGATACATTCTTAATAACGCCCGAGCCAATCATTATTGTTACAGGAGGCGATACATTCTTAATAACGCCCGAGCCTTTCATTATCGTTACAGGAGGCGATACATTCTTAATAACGCCCGAGCCAATCATTATTGTTACAGGAGGAGATACATTCTTAATAACGCCCGAGCCAATCATTATTGTTACAGGAGGCGATACATTCTTAATAACGCCCGAGCCAATCATTATTGTTACAGGAGGCGATACATTCTTAATAACGCCCAGCCAATCATTATTGTTACAGGAGGCGTTACATTCTTAATAACGCCCGAGCCAATCATTATTGTTACAGGAGGCGATACATTCTTAATAACGCCCAGCCAATCATTATTGTTACAGGAGGCGTTACATTCTTAATAACGCCCGAGCCAATCATTATTGTTACAGGAGGCGATACATTCTTAATAACGCCCGAGCCAATCATTATCACTACAGTGCCGCTTCTACAGCAGGACATACAGATGATATACATAGCAATATCGAACTGGATTACAGACAAACAAGTGAAATAAGTATTGCAGGTAATGTTATTTATTATTACTTTGTTGGCCTTCAATTTAATAGTATTTTATCATTTTACATTTGTCAGTTTCTGTAACATCGTCCATTACAACTTTAAATACGACAGTATTACTTATATAAATAAAATAAATATTCCTGTCGACTGTTATCTTTGACTAATCACAATAGACTTAATGAAATAATGATATTATTTCCTTCCCACCCTTCCACAGACACATCAGACCTTCATTCCACCGCAGAATCCATCGACGTAGATCCAACCAATAGGAATCAATGTGACGTCATTCTATATCCGCCTTCGTACGCGGAAGTGATCAGCGAGATAACGGCTCTACAACGTCTGGGGGGACGGAAACCAACTCCAAGGAAAGATTCACCACCACCCCCATACGAGGCGGAGACGCAGACTATAAGTCTGGCAGAGGACGAGCCGATACAAACCGAGGTGTGAGACCGCGTTCTAGGAAGCGTGCGAGAGATGTAAAACTTAAAGCAAAAGTACCTTCTGCACGTCCTGAAATTATAGTCGTGGTCGTGTATATCCTGCAGTCAGATGATGTGGGATTATGGACACTTAAAATTCATACATCTCCAGGGGAAAATTATACTGAAACATGTGGAAACATTAACTTTAGTTTATACCGCGTCCTGCCATTATACCGCGTCCTGCCATTATACCGCGTCCTGCCATTATAACGTGTCCTGCCATTTTAACCGTCCTCGCTTTCCTATATTGATAATTTTACTTTAAGATGAGAAATATTAATTCGCTGAGATGGGATTTGGACCCCCCCCCCCCTCCCTTTCTCCCTTTAGTATATACATTATTTATGTTGTGTGTTAACCGACAGTCTAAACTAGAGGCCATTATATTATCTTAATTTGGTGCTACGTAACATACAGTTGGTAATTATTGTGAGTCTAGCGGGTAGGACATAGTAAAAGTATAAACTATAGTAGATGATTTTTAATTAAAATATACAAAAAAAAAGTAGTTTTCATAACCTTTATGGCGACAGCGGGTTCTTCCTTATAGACTCTGCGTGACTTTCAGTTGTCATTTAGCCAGTTTGTTTCTATAAATTACTCAGTATTAAATTGATAATAGGGTAATTATAACGGAATGGGAGAGTTTGTATTCTGGTTAATTTATGTTGATATTTTGTAGTTTTTGTATAGATGTAGTATACAGTTTTTGGTGTAACCTTTTGGACACACATTTTGTTGTACGTTTTGAAAAGACTTACTTTATTTTCTACTGATTTTAGCTGCGGTCTACCTATCCATAAAGTGCCGTTTTTTTATTTTCGTCTATAAATTTATAACTATTTATTACAAGGAAAGTAAATAGGCTTTTTTCCCACCGACCCCGAAATGTATAAAATGCCGGGTGAGGTCAATTAGACATCAAGGGCCTGAAGAAAAAAAGCTACTTATTTTCCATGTCAGATAGCAGATGTACATGTAGGCCTACAATAGTGCTACTGTATCTGTAGCACACGGTAAAAGCTATAAATTTGACCGTCACTTGAAAATAATCTCACATGTATTTTAAGGATGTCCAATTTTATATTACTGATTTACTACAATATAATCGGTTAATAATAATGCAATGGAATACAATGAGTTATTATATAAAATTTTTATGGATTTAATGTTTTGTTTTTTTCAATGTGGTCAAGGGCGTAGCGTATCTATGGGCGGTGGATGGTGATAATAAAAGCAATAATATCAGTAGGGTAAATAAGTAGTAGTGTCCAGGGGTGGAGCCAATCGGAGGGATGTATTTTTTGCAACCCACACCTAATTTTCAATTACAATCAAATGCTATGAAATAGTATATTGTCGGTGACATAAATATAACGTTATAGGTTCTCCAATTATAGTTTAGTTAATTATATTTAGTTGTGTTTATTGACTAAATATTATTATTTCACAGTAATAATCAAATCTATGTCACTTTGTCCATAATTCATAAAGTAGGCCTATTCAAATATTAATCGAAATATAATATGTACAACATCAACCTATTCATAATCAATATAAATCTATCAACTAATATCGTTTGTAGAATATCTATAAGCACTAGGCCTAACTGTTGGCTTTAACAACCAGTAAAATTATTTTAAACAATTGAAAACAAACCCGAAAGGAAGGAAATGAAAGGATTTTGATTTTGTGCTGTGTGTAGCGAATGACGCTCGGGCTACAGGCTACAGTGGCACATACTTAGTTCGACTCATCAGGGCTCTTCTACAGAACAGATGACACCACTAGGGCCTCAAGCTAACATTTGTACATTTCGACGGGCGATATATTCAGTAACCAGCGGCCTTCTTTATTAAAAGATGCTGTTAAACGGTTCACCCGGAATCTGTTCCGACTTCAGTGTGCTAAATGCCTCAAACTCCTCGCAGACCGCCTGCAAAAGGAATATACCGTCCATCGTCTATCGAAATTCATGAAGGAGAGTAAAATTAGTTTCTTTATCTGATGTAGATATGAAGCTACTGCTGGACTTGGGTGGGGGGGGGGGGGGGGGGCTTATTCTTTAAGAATCATCATGCTAGGTTTATTCTCCTGCCTAAACCAGCGGGACTCGTATCTGAATCCCCCGACGACATATCGGCCCTTTCGGAGGATCTCAAGTAAGACAATGCGTGGGCCAGGGCCACCTTAATAGAGGTCGCTTCATAGATTTAATAGATAAAGGTTATTGATACATAATAGATTTGCTGAGATAAATTAATATTACGACTTCAATATAATGAGGAACTGATATTATTTATGGGAATTATTATTAACTGATATTATTGATATGTAATGGAGTATGAATGGCTAGGCCTACTACTTAACTACACCATGTCCTGGAATATACTGTAGTGTCGTGTAATGATGTGAGGAACTGATACTTTATATTACTCTACTCTACTACTACTATGCGGAATTAAGAGATTCATATTCAGTTACTACCGTAATCCTGAGTTACCGGTACGTTTAACCCTATCTGGCCCGGGCTATTTTACTACTTAATTATTGCAAGTCTATCAAAAATTTTGGGTCTTTTTAATATCATCGATTAAATACGAAAAAGGAAAAAAATTAAGCCCAGGTAACAAAAATATCCAAATATATGCACATAATATTTTGTGCAAACAAGAACAACAGTAGGCCTATTAATAGCCGGATATTAATGACTCACAGTACAGTGCAAGCTTATATAAAACAAACCTTTTCTCAGTTTGTTGATTTTTACACTCAAAATTTATGATCTCCAAAATAAATATAGTCCGAACATACTAAAGCCCTACCGGTACTAATTTTATCGAAAACGTCTGATTTTGGGTTTGTACTTAGATTTCACTATTCTGGATCTCAACGAAGAAAATAAATTTCCAAAAATATTTACTGGGGTGGTTTTAGCACCAAAAATTTCAAGTACTGAACAATTTTCAAAAAATATGAAAGTTACAATTTTCACCTAATTATTTTTTGAAAGGGTTTCTGGTTACTTATAACTGGAATACATTTATAATGCTCCACATCAATGCAACTCATATTTCAGTACCCTCAAAAACCCGAAATGACGCAAAAAACACAATTTTGAAATTATGAAATTCTTATGAAAGTTTTACTTATTCCATTGAATTTAAAGAACCATCTAACGCAAGTAACAAGATGACACAATCAATCACTTGTAAAATGCGAGGTAAATAAATAAGTTGGCACATTCCATTGAAGTATTGGATGAGTTTTCGACAATTTCGTGTTGGCTCAAAATTTTGCATCCAGGATCGAAAAATACAAGTTTGACATGTCTGGTGCAACTCGTATATATTCCATCAAAATCAATGTGGAAAAAAAGGTTCACACAATCACATTACAATATTGACTTGACATATATTCAAATTGTTGTGCTAGCACCATAATTTGGCATCCGCCGAAAAAACAAGTTTGAAATTTCTTGCACATTTTATATGTATGTATATACTCCATCAAATTAAGAACGCCAAAAACTGGTGTAAGTCAAAAATAGAAGTGCTACAAAATTATTCTCTATTTCATGAAAATAAATTTTCACTAAACGTCTAAAAAATAGTGCCAAAAGTAGTGGTTAAAAATGGTGCTATAACACGAAAAGTTCTCATTTTTAGGAAATGTCATAAAATTTCAAATTCCCAACTGCGTTTGTTTCAGAGTTATCACAAAAAACACATTGTGGGGTCAATATAGGGTTTAATAGGGTTAACAAATTAGTTTAAATAAATATACTTTGAATTAAATATTTCCATTTTAGGAACTCTAAGACGTACCGGTGGCCTCAAATAGAGCAAAAACAAGCAGTCGGCCGTGGCCGGAGACGAAGGCTCCACTTTCATTAGGTGCTACCCGAAGGTAGGGGTGCGATCTACTCCTATCCCAGGATTTGCACCCAGTAATTAAACTGGTACTCATTTTATGGACCCCAGAGGATATGGATGAAAGGCTGATGGGACCCTGGTGGGCTAAACCTACAACCAGTAGATTGCAGACCCGGCGCTCACCGCACTGGGCCCCGCCGTCTCTACCCAACGCTCAAGCGCTTGCTAACTGCTAACAATAAAGTTTTTAGTATTTGACACGAGAGAGTCGTTTAAAAAACTTCGTGCTGTTGCCTTAGATTATAATACTTGTAATATCTAAAAGTGAGCCCTAGTTAGTTACAAGTCTTTATCAACCACCACCTTTTCCCAGGTTATTTATTTTCCTGCATAAATAACACATAATGTAAGTTAATAACAACATCGCTAGAAAGATTGGGAAACATGAGGTTTATTTCCATTTAATGGCAATCTTCATCGTCAATCTTTTTTCCACGGTCGTAGAATATGGCATTACAACCCCCACAATAGTTGGATTCACATGTGGCGTCAGGGTAGGCGACACAGGTTGCGACCTGGCACGGATCCGCGAAGCATCGGACCATCGGTTGACCATCCGGACAGGTCTCTATAGCAACATATTTAGCTGCTGTAGCTAAAACAATAGAAATGATTAGCGCATAACTGTAGATAAACATTGTATGTTTATTATTCATATAATGAGCAGGTTAGAAAACGTCCAAATACAGTAATAGTTATTGATTATAACGTAATGGTAATAATTTATTGGTAAAATAACAATTCCTTAACAATAATTCAAATTGTAGAAATATGCACATTCAGTATGTTCATATTTTTTACCCTTATATAGTCCAGGCCGGCCTACTGTATTACTTTATCCAAAGTCCGAATAAAATTATCTGAAACTGTTTGATAAACATGGCGGATTTGCGACTGCAATTACTGTTGTATCTCAGGTCAGGTCAGGTATTCTAGGTCATTGATCAAGAAAACTTGCCACCTCCATGCAGCATAAAGGAGGTGCCACCTGTAGCTGCATAGACCCTCTTACTAGGGCAAATCTGGTCCTGTAACTAGGACCCCCTTCGTTCTGGGATAAGGACGCCCTTGGTCCTGGATTAAGGACCCATATACTTGGCTGCAGGGGTATATGGCCTGACCAGGCAGATGGTGATCTACCAATGGCTGGTTAGGAGTAGAGTGTTCTCATGTCCACTCTGAGGGCACTTCACTGCGACCTGCACCTGGCAGCAAGGGTACAGGGCATGACCCAGCAGATGAGCTGCAACAGCCAATGGTGGGTCATGTACGCCAGAGTAGATATGGGTGATGGGCCTCATATCTGACTCCATTGCGACACCCACCCTGTGGAATGGCAAACCAGGGTGTGGTATTTGCCCCGAGAGCTGACTCGGCAAAAAAGCACCCCCCAACCCCCACTATGGATTACATTAGCAATGCGGAGGTCCGGCCACTAGAGGCCAGTGGAATTACCGGACACAATCGGCCTCACAGGCGTCAGTTAACTCCTGACCGGCTGCCTGTCTCACCCCCTACTGGAGAGAGAGCAGCCAACAATTCTTTGAGTCCCTTTCCTGATGACCTTTCTGGCCCAAACCCTGGGTCACCAGGGAGGCCAGATTGTGATGGGGAGAGGGATTCTGGAGTTGGAGGCTACTCTCATGTTCCACCCCGACCAACAAAGCCATTGGTGAATCTGAGGCAAGTCACTAGACTAGCCTCAGTAAACACCCTAACACTCGGGTCCCCAATGCGACAAGGTGAGCTGACTGCCTTGGCAGATAAGCTTTCTCTTAGCGCAGTGGGTGTTCAAGAGCACCGAATGCAGACTGGACAGACTGATGAGGTTCTGATTAAGGACATGGGGGGCGGTTGGCGACTCGCCCTCGCGTCAGCAGATGATAGTGGCAATGGTGGAATTGGTCTATTGATGAATCCAACTGCACATGCAGCATTGGACAAAATAGACCAAATCTCTAACCGCATCATCCGTTGCCACTTCTCATGTTCTGGAAGACTGGCTAAGAAGTTTCCTAAGGTGGTTCTGATTGTGTGCTACTCTCCAACTAGTGTTGCCCCTGTAGAGGAGGTGGAAAATTTCTACCACAATCTACAAGCAGCAACTGATGGAGTGGATCAGCATGCATTCTTAACATTCCTGGGAGACTTTAATGCAAGTCTGCATCAATCACCTACATCGCCCTGGGTCTATAGCAATAGTGTTAACCGAAATTCTGTCCATCTTCAGGATTTTATCTCTGGAAATGGATTGTTTTCGGCTGGAACCCAGTTCAAGAAGCGAACTGGAAAACTATGGACTCATAGTGGACCCAGTGGTCACAAGTCCCAGATAGACCATATTCTGTTTCGTAGGAAATACAGGAGCTCTATACAAGACTGTAATGCATTTACACTTCGACCCTTCTCCAGTGATCACCGCCTTATTGTGGCCAAGGTAAGACTTAGTCTGCGTGCTAGCAGAACAACGAAATCTGCCTTGCCACGGCATGACTGGTCCTCTCTGTTGCAACAGCCAAGTGTGAGATCCAGCTTCACACTACAGCTGAGCAACAGGTATGAGGCTCTTGCCTCTGAGGCGGCAGATCACTGTGAGGGCTATACTGCCTTTACAGAAGCAGTTAAGTTAGCAGCTGCAGAAACAGTTCCTGTATACCCTCGAAACAGGAAAAGGGCCCCCTGGACTGACAACAAAATTCAGAAGTGCCGAAATGACCTTCATAAGGCGCAGAAAGAGTCCCGACTCAAACAGACTACTGCGGCCAAGAATGCAGTTAAAGCTGCATCTAGGTCCCTGAACAGGCAGTACTCTGTTAATCTACAGGAGCTAATAAACCAACAGGTTGATGCCATCAATGATGCTGACGACAGCAGGCAATCATCCCAGGCATGGAAATCGATCAATCTGCTTACTGGGCGGAAAAGCCAACCAACCACCAAGGTTAAGGCTGAATCACCAGCCGATCGCCTCAATGGTTGGAAAGCCCACTTTGAAAAGCTCCTCAATAATGACAGGGTATTGCCTGATAACTTTATAGAAGTAAAAGTGTCTGAGTCTGTACTCCCAGATATTCCCATTGGCGATATCTCCTTTGCAGAAGTGAAGGCTGCTGCAAAGAGCATTAAAACCAATCGTGCCAGTGGAGTAGATGGTGTTCCCCCTGAGGTCTTTAAAATACCTGAGTGTTTAAAGCTCATCTATCCCATCATAGTAGACATGTACCGTACAACAAGAGTCCCACAAGAAATGAAAACAAATAAGTTGGTGCCAGTTCCCAAGAAGGGCAACCTAACACTCTATGGTTCTTTTCGGGGAATCTCATTGATCTCGATTGCTGCAAAACTATACAATAGAATTCTATTAAATCGCATCAGGGATCCCATTGAGAGACTGCTACGTGGAAATCAGAATGGGTTCCGTAAAGGTCGTGGGACCATGGAGCCCATTTTGGCACTTAGAAGGATAATTGAAGAGTTATCAAAAAAGAAAGACAGGCATCTGGCTGTTATCTTTGTTGACTTTTTCAAGGCCTTTGATTCAGTCTCTCGCTCACGTATGTTCAGCATACTTTCATTATATGGGATTCCTGATGAAATTATTGCAGCAATCAGATCAGTATACGATGGTTCGACAACATTTGTGTCTACTGTTGACGGTGACACAGAACCATTTGAAGTGTTATGGGGCGTCCTCCAAGGAGACACACTTGCACCATTCTTGTTCATTATTGTGGTTGACTATGTTCTACGCATGTCCTTAGATCATCACAATGATGATGGGGTGATGATAACTCCACCTACTGGCTCCAGAAGTCGAGGAAATCCTGCCAAGTACCTAACTGATCTAGACTTTGCTGATGACTTAGGAGTACTCTCAGAATCATTAGAGGGAGCCCAGCGGCTCCTCAGCTCATTAGAACATGCTGCTTCTAGTGTTGGTCTTTTTATTAACTCCAGAAAGACCAAAATTCTGACAGTTAACTTTGAAAGTCCTCAGCAAGTCTCTGATCGGATGAGCATAAGCTCAAAGGATGGTATGCTTGAGCATGTGGACGACTTCTGTTACCTGGGATCATGGATCCGGAAGTCAAGTGAGGACCTTCGAATACGTAAGGGAAAGGCATGGGCAGCCTTGAATAGGGTTTCCAGGATTTGGAAGTCACCTAGAATTAATCGGAAACTTAAGGTCCGATTATTTAGAGCAGCAGTAGTTCCAGTACTCCTCTACGGGAGTCCATGCTGGGCTCTAACTGCTGAGGACACCAAATCTCTGGATGGAACATTCACAAGAATGCTACGCCGGGTACATTGTGTCAAGTACAATGCACACATCTCCAACCAGACACTATATAACATTGGAGGTGTTTCATTGGTTCCCCCAAGCTTGACACTAGAACAAAATCGCCTCCGCTTTGCAGGACATTGCTTTCGCCGTGAGGACCAGCCAGTGCATAATCTTGTACTTTGGCAGCCTCATGGAGTGAATAAGCATGGTGGACAGCCCATGACTTTCTTGAGACGCATCTTAAAGGACACTGGCCTTAAAGATGCGGATGATGTAGCAAATGTCATGGGTGATAGGGAGTTGTGGCGGTGCAATTTTGTTGACAAGCCGGCACAGCATTCTTAAAAATGCAGCTGCAATGCAGCATGCCGATCCTAGTAGTAGTACCGACATTCTAGTGTACATTATTATATTACGATTTTATATCTGATTAGATTTTATTGCAGCTGCGACAGTAACTCTACCGTGGTTTGTGGTGCTTACATCTAACTGCCGTAGTTAGTTTACAACGGTCTGAGATTATCCAATTAGTAATTTATAATTACATTAGTTTTTTGACAGTTTTCCATCTCTCATTTATGGCTGCGATGGGTTAATAATATCACCCATGCGGGAGGAAATCTTTGAGGCGTCTCAAAAGTCATGGGCTGTCCACCATGGGGCTGTCCACCATGGGGCTGTCCACCATGGGGCTGTCCACCATGGGCTGTCCACCATGGGCTTTCCACCATGGGGCTGTCCACCATGGGGCTGTCCACCATGGGGCTGTCCACCATGGGGCTGTCCACCATGCTTATTATCTCTCCATTAGGTTACCAATGTACAGGATAGTGTCCAGGCTGGAACTCACGGTGAAGGAAATGTCATACAAAGCGGGGGCGACTCTATTCAAGTGACACAATTTGGGATACCAATGAGCACCACCAATGCTGTATAGTACAATGCTCTATTACTTATTGTCTTTTTTAAGTATTATTATGTATAACTACTTATTTGTGCTATATTATAAACAAGCTTATTGCTATAATTAACTCGTCGAATTCAGTAATTTATTATCACATGTTAGTAAATAAATTAACTCGCTATAATATTATTGGATAAATTAACCCTAGTGACAAGGGTATATCTAAGTCATAATGAATTAGCGAATTGGTTAATACTGAACTGTACATTTTAGTACGAACCGGTAAATTATACCTGTTGTCTTTTAAGTCAGAGGACCGTTTGGGTCAAATTGACCCAAAATGAAGTTTACATGCACTGTACACTACTACTACTACTACTACTAGGATCGGCATGCTGCATTGCAGCTGCATTTTTAAGAATGCTGTGCCGGCTTGTCAACAAAATTGCACCGCCACAACTCCCTATCACCCATGACATTTGCTAGATCATCCGCATCTTCAAGGCCAGTGTCCTTTAAGATGCGTCTCAAGAAAGTCATGGGCTGTCCACCATGCTTATTCAATCCATGAGGCTGCCAAAGTACAAGATTATGCACTGGCTGGTCCTCACGGCGAAAGCAATGTCCTGCAAAGCGGAGGCGATTTTGTTCTAGTGTCATGCTTGGGGGAACCAATGAGACACCTCCAATGTTATATAGTGTCTGGTTGGAGATGTGTGCATTGTACTTGACACAATGAACCCGGCGTAGCATTCTTGTGAATGTGCCATCCAGAGATTTGGTGTCCTCAGCAGTTAGAGCCCAGCATGGACTCCCATAGAGGAGTACTGGAACTACTGAATAATAAATAATCTACTAAAATAATAAATAATCTAATAAAATGCTCTAAATAATCGGACCTTAAGTTTCCTATTAATTCTCGGTGACATCCAAATCCTGGAAAGCCTATTCAAGGCTGCCCATGCCTTTCCCTTACGTATACGAAGGTCCTCACCTGACTTCCGGATCCATGATCCCAGGTAACAGAAGTCGTAAAAATGCTCAAGCATACCAAATTCAATATAATGATTGGGTTTACAATATTTCATGAATTCTGAACTCTATCCAAATGTAACCGGGTCACAACTTTTACTTTAACACTTTTTTTTAATTTGACTTTTATTATTTAGGCAACGCCAAGGGCCGTTTGGGTCAAAATGGGTCATTTTGACCCAAACGGCCCTTGGCGTTGCCTAAATAATAAAAGTCAAATTAAAAAAAAGTGTTAAAGTAAAAGTTGTGAAAAGTTGAAAAAGGTTTTGCAAAGTTGAATTCTGTAAACACATCAATTTTCCAAGTCAGGGCGATGTTAAACAACATCGCCCAACAACACAAGTCAATTCGTCTGTTTGTACAGTATGTCTGTTTGTATGTCGGACGTCGGTGCGTGTGTGTAATATGGAAACCTGTGTCACTCGCTTTGCTCGTTAATCAATCCCAGTTTGATGGAAATAGTCTGAGTACTTAAGTCAATGATATTATGAAACTCATATTGATACACACGCTTGTTCAGGTGGAGTTGTCAACATTTCTATGTACAGTTCATATCTGAACAAAATGAGAAACCCTCGTTTCGTTGTGTCACTCGCTACGCTCGCCAAATCGGATGTAAATAGCCTAAGTAACTTGCCCGTAAGTCGCAAAAGAGTTTCCACACTGATAAAACCTCACTGTTGGTCATTTTGATTGAGATAATATTATCAATACTGTAATATACCGTGGGTCAATTTGACCCAAACGGTCCTGGGTGTAACCTGAATCAAACTGTCTTCGGCGGGTTAATATATTTGGCAGGTCAATTAATGAAATTTCCGCATATATTTTGGTAATTTTTATAGTTATCACATAAATGAATCCAGTGATCAGCATATTAAATGTATGAAAATAAGTAACATGTCTTGGAATAGGAAACCGGATTTAAAAACTTAGCTAATAAATAATTAACAGTAGAAACTTATATATTATCAATAAAATTGTCAGTAGTGTAAATTCAGAAAGTAAAAATCGTATTAAATAAACAATATTAAAACCAATGCCAGTCACTATGTATACGTTAACACCAAATTAATAAATTTTTAGTACAGTATATAAGTTATTTATTGTATTATCTCTAAGTTGAAAATGACAAAAACATTAATCGTTCTTCAATTGGAGTGTCTGTGGTCGTATGACTAGCTGATTGAAGGTTGAAAAATTATTTCACGAACAACTACAGAAACAATAAAATTTACTTAAAACAGAAAAGTTTTCTCTCCAGATAAGTGGCTTTTCCTTTTATTTCGTGAATTCGGCGAAGTTCATCTTCGGGGAAATATGCAAATTCTTTATCGGTCTTGAGAACTTTGAAAAGTCGAAGAAGAAAAAACAAGGGAATCCATATCGTACAGAATATCGACAGAAATGCACAAAGGAACTGCGACCACCCTGGGTGAGCCAGTTTACCTTGCTGTCCTTTTTTTGCGTCCCAATTTGCGTAGGTAATTGGCCAAATAAGTTTAGATACGACCGAGGCTATGAATATGGCCAACATTAGAACCGGGGCGATGTAACGAATGCATAACATCCAATAAACGCTGAGACGTTGGCCAATTATCAGCTCAAAATCGTCAGCGAATCTCTGCATGCCATAGATCCAGCCAATGGCGATCGCTTCGAATAGGGCGATAACTAGCAGAGGTACAGTGACGCCGTATTCATCAAACACCTGTATGAGATATTCTCCAACAGATGAACAAAACATTAGAGAAAGAAGAAAGCCAACAGTGCAGACAGCAGCCGTTCGAATTGGTTTCGCTATACGAGAAGTGAACTTTATGTCATTAAGAGTTGTAAGAATTCCTTCCATTGTGCCAAACATTGAGTCCAGACCCAATGTTACAAGCATGAAGTAGAACAGGACAGACCATAAAGGCGCACTTTCTCCAAACTGAATGATTGCCTCAGATATAGTGATAAACGACAACCCGGTACCACTGACGCTTTGTTGGAGAAATTTAGAAAGGTCACAAACAGGAACCTCTGGCATTGGTCCTGTAAACCATTCCAAAGCTCCATCTTCAGTCACTCTCAATTGACCTATTGTCTCTCCTATATCAGGAATGTCAACCGTCCTGCCAATCGTTTCCACCAGCAAATTATCTCGACGAGTGATACAATCCTTAAAATCGATATTGGCTTTGAAACCAACAATACTGAAGACCACGAGCCCAGCATATAGTGAAGTTCCACAGTTTACAAATGAAACTATCATGGCATCTTTGTAGAAATTGTTGTTAATTGGCATATAAGAAGCCATCGCCATTAAACCACCACTTGATAAACTCAAAGAAAAGAAGATTTGAGTTGCAGCTTCAAGCCAAACGTTTGGATGCCATAGTTGGCTGATATCCGGTTCAAACATGTGCTGCAGGCCATCAAGACATCCCTCAAGAGTAAGACCTCGTACAAGAAAGATTGTAAGAACCAGATAAGGAAATGTAGCCGTGAAATATACGACTTTACCAGAACTTTTGATTCCCTTAAACATGCAAACAAAGATAAGCAGCCATGCCGCAAATGTGCAGATAACCAATCTCCAACTCATTCCAGATGACGACCCAATGTCAGGAGCGATGTTTAGTGCTGTGCGGTACCAGAAGTAATTGGTAGGTGAAGACTGAATGCATTCAGGAGGAACTGTGTACGACTTATTGCTGGGATTGTAATCTTCAGGACATCTGGCCCAAGGCAAAGGTGATTGGAATGAACTGAAAAGATAAAATAAAACCCAAGATATGATAGTGTTATAATAAATTCCACTCACGATCAAAACACATAACATTGCTTTACCAATACCTGACATGTAACCTGATACTTGATTCCACGCATGAAATGGTCCCCTCCGAATTCTCTGACCAATACCTAACTCAAGAATCATCATTGGCAACCCGATAACAAAGAGGCAAATCACATATGGGATAAGAAAGACTCCACCACCGTTCTTCTGTAGAAGGTATGGGAACCTCCATACATTCCCGAGCCCCACAGCATAACCAATCAAAGCTAGAAGATACTGTACTTTGTTATCCCAGTTATCTCGTTTGTCATCTACGTTTAGTAGATTTCCTTGCGCGTCCGCGTTTGTTACATTACCATTTGGCTTCTTCTCTTCATCGAATTCGACTTTGAAGGCCAAATTAGAGAACCCATTAGACTTATTTGCATTATCCTTGTACGCTGTACCGCTTTTAGAAGTTGTGGACGATAGATCATGGTGTACTGGGCTCACAATTATATCTTCGAAATCGATGTTTTGTCCAGATCTAGGTTCGCTATTACTCAATGCCACTGATTTGAAGCTGTAGTTGTTATCAATCCTAGGACCAATAGGCAATGTATCTCTTTCAAAACAGCTCAATTCAATACACCCTCTACCGGGCAGATGATCATACGGATTCTTTCTGCCAGGATTTCCCTTCGCAATAATATCATCCTTATTCAGATCCAGATTCTGTCGCTCTCGTTTGCGATTCATATCGACTGACGCATAGAGAGGATCTGGCTGCGCACAATTAGTTTTATCATCGTGCGACTTTCTATTGGGGTAACCAGAAAACGATCGTCTATCGTGGCAACGGTTATCTCTTGATATACGATGGCGATTGTCTTCTTTAGTCGGACTCAGAACGCCATGTACGACGTCATTAGAGTAGCCATAACTTCCTGGGTGATTCAGAGAACGTCGAGATAGGTCGAGAAAATCTTTTTCCCGATCTGTTTGAGTCCGACAATTGTGTGGAGGGCGATTGTAATTCCCCTGGGTGCCGGAAATATGACTCATTTTACGAGATGGATTCCACCACACAGTTATACAGAGAATAATGATTATAAAATATAGGATACAAATAATGTAGATTATAAACTGTAGAGTCTGTAATAAGAGATAAATATATATTCTACTGTGTGGTACACGGACAGAGGCACTCAATTAAATTACTTTTTAACTTATTATTATTAATAACTTATTATTTGACATTTTACTGTCAGTCCAGTATAATACGATTTATTTAATTAAACGGCGTAATGAACATGTACTGAACCTACCAAGAGATGTACAGTATAACTCAATAAAGGAAACGTTGAATTATATAATTAGTAAAAATATCAGGTAAGGGAGAGGACTGGTCGCAATCAAAATTCACCCCCTCCGGGGAAAATCGACGCAAATAACAGCTGATTACTCTCAAAAATAAAACTGAATCCTGTTCTACTTAATAAATGTAGTATATTGTTTTGGTTGGAATAACGTGCCACAGTAACCTACTCCTTTCATTTAATTGAAAATTTAACATTGAGACGAGATATTAATTCTACGATATACATTAGGATTTGCGTAAGTCCATCGGCGCTCCGCCTCAAAAACATTGGATTCCTCTCAATTAATATAGTAGATACAGAATAGAAAGTGAAACGCAGAAAGAGGAGGGCACTGCTGTTGTAGCAAACAACAATGCGTTTTTGTAATACAAATTCAGTATACAAAGACTCATTCAATGTTCACTCATTCAAGTGACTCATTCAATTCTGTAACCTGTACTATTGTGTTTAGTGTATTGTTTTGGTCAAAATAACTGCTCCCTGCTCCTTTTCCTTAAACTTAAAGGTAAACACCTTTTTCCTTAAAGATTACATCTTTATCGTTGAGTCGGACATTGTGACGCTCTCGGTAAAGTTGTACATGTACATAGTGTAATTACGTTTTATATTGGTTTTAGGTTAGCGTAGTGTAATATTGTATTATTGTAACCAAGTAACATAAAGGACCCCCTTGGAAATAAGCTGCAAAGCTTTAGGGGTAATCCTATATGTTATGTTGGACAATACCTTTATACAGGTACATTGTTTGGTGTATTTGTTATTGTTTTTACATAATATATAAATAAATCTATCTATCTATATAAAGGAAAAAGGAGGCCTTAGAGGGCTTTTCCTTAAATTGAGAATTTAATATTGAGGCAGGATATTAATTTGCCAACATGGGATTTGCGTCCAATTTCCCCCCAGTTCTCAGTTCTATGTACAGTACATCTAAATCGTAACACCCCAAACGATATTATTACAAATATCAAATATATACAAATTTATTTTATTTCCCTAATTTTAAACCAGTATCAGATTGAATAAATGTCTCTCAAGTTTTGATTACTACAATAGCTATTAAAGAACTTGAATAATAATAAGATACTGAAGTCTACACTCTTCTACTCTACTACTAAAAAACCAACTTAAAGTTTACTCAATAAAGGCGATCTGATATTTAACATAATGACAACCCCCACTAAGTACAATGAGTTATAGTTAGTGATATTGGCTACAATATTGGAGGTATTGTAAGGGAAAGACCTGTCCATAGCAGGAAAGGGCCCTGTCCCATCGAAACAATAGGTTCAATGACACTCCAACTCGGTAGTGGTTGTGTTGGTCGCTTGGACCTCCTCTATTGTATATTACTGGAAGTAGAACAAGCTATGAAGGCCTATGTACAATTATTACAGGACGTCTAGTTAGTTATTAGTAGGGGAACTGTTCAGCAGGCCATATTCTAAGAAAATTTAGATACTTTAGGTACCCCATCTTATTCGGGATTGAGGAGGGGGGGGGGGGGGGGGGGGGGATTTATTTGTTGTGGTTTTTTGTTCCTTTTAGAACTATAATAACAGATTTAACTTTATTGAAATACCTTTACATATTTCCACATAATAAAATGCAGGTAAATAAAGCATTTACGGCATTATTTATTGTCGGTAAAATCGGGCCAATAAATGTGCTGAGAGTGAAGAGTGATAGATTTCGGTCGGAAGATGTACAGGACGATCACAACGAGGCATACAGTTACGGATAGAATAAGTGACTTATAAGGATAATTGAAGAGTTATCAAAAAAGAAAGACAGGCATCTGGCTGTTATCTTTGTTGACTTCTTCAAGGCCTTTGATTCAGTCTCTCGCTCACGTATGTTCAATATACTTTCATTATATAGGATTCCTGATGAAATTATTGCAGCAATCTGATCAGTATACGATGGTTCGACAACATTTGTGTCTACTGTTGACGGTCACACAGAGCCATTTCAAGTATTCTGTGGAGTCCTCCAGGGAGACACACTCGCGCCATTCTTGTTCATAATTGTGGTTGAGTTGACTATGTTCTACGCATGTCCTTAGATCATCATAATAATGACGGGGTGATGGTAACTCCACCTACTGGCTCCAGAAGTCGAGGAAATCCTGCCAAGTACCTAACTGATCTAGAATTTGATGATGACTTAGGAGTACACTCAGAATCACTAGTGGGTTCCCAACGGCTCCTCAGCTCATTAGAACAGGCTGCTTGTGGTGTTCGTATTTTTATTAACTACAAAAGACCAAAATTTTGAGAGATAACTTTGAAAGTTCTCAGCAAGTCTCTGACCGGATGAGCATCAGCTCAAAGGATGGTTTGCTTGATCATGTGGACGACTTCTGTTACCTGGGATCATGGATCCGGAAATCAGGTGAGGACCTTCGAATTCGTATGGGAAAGGCATGGGCAGCCTTGAATAGGCTTTCCAGGATTTGGAAGTCACATAGAATTAATCGGAAACTTAAGGTTCGATTATTTAGAGCGGCAGTAGTTCCAGTACTCCTCCATGGGAGTCGATTCAGAGCTATAACTGCTGAGGACACCAAATCTCTGGATGGCACATTCACAAGAATGCTACGCTGGGTTCACTGTGCCAGGTACAATGCACATATCTCCAACCAGACACTATATAAAATTGGAGGTGTCTCATTGTTTCCACCAAGCTTGACACTAGAACGAAGCCGCCTCTGCTTTGCAGGAAATTGTTTTCGCTGTGAGGACACGCCAGTGCATAATCTTGTGCTTTGGTGGCCTCATGGAGTGAATAAGCATGGTGAACAGACAATGACTTTCTTGAGACGCATCTTAAAGGAGACTGGCCTTGAAGATGCGGATGATCTAGCAAATGTCATGGGTGATAGGGACTTGTGGCGGCGCAATTTTGTTGACAAGCCGGCACAGCATTCTTAAAAATGTAGCTGCAATGCAGCATGCCGATCCTGGTAGTAGTAAACAGCAGTAGTACTACATACTGTAGTAGTTACGGATAACTTAATGACTTAATGATTCTCAGTTGTTTCTCCACCGTCTCTAGTTTAGGATTATAGTTGTAGGCCCGTCGCGCTTTAATACACCTTCATGTTATCCACCATAACAACTACCTATTTATACATTCACTTTATCAGTTTATTGCTCTTTCAGCCAATGTAAACATTACTTTTACACGGAGTGTGGTGGGTTAATCGGTAATGACCTTTAAAACTTAACATAAATTATTATTGTATTTACAGTGTATATAAACGAGTAGTTAGCTATCAATGAGATCAGTTTTTAATTCAAGATAAATTTGTCTATAACTTAGTTAATTTGGTTGGAAGTGTCGGTGCTTGTTTACAGATCTCAATTATTGTATTTTAGTTTAACTGTTGTTTCATGTATTATTTATGCCAAGCAAGAAACAGGTACCATAAAAGGAATATCTATAGGTGTGAAGAACAGACCACTGAGAAGCAGCGCCACAAACTTGAGCCAATCATGTTTTCGGTTGATGATAAATGGTGCGCCTATGAATATAATACATTTCAAGCAATTGAAATATTTCAGTTTGACGAATTAACTCGCGCCAGTTAAGTCAGCTTGCTCCCATCATTGCCGTCCCATAATGGTGCCATAAACGTTTTCACACATGGATGGCATGTCCAACATAAAATAATGTAAAGAACATGAAAAATAGTTCAGGATCTTATAGTTTCATTCACGCATTTAAATTTGCAAAGGTAAAACAACAACGCATGAGTATAAATGTACGAATACCCATGGGTACAAATCTAAGAGATATTTTAACTTTCGTGATTACATTATGTTAATATTTTTATTGAATTTGCTATTATTTTAAATTTTATTTAATAAAATCTTAATATTATATAGTGTGTTTTACTTTGATTAATTAACAATATTATTCCAAGAGCAAAGATAAACTGATCATTTTTTTAATTAAAGAAAGGTGGTATTAAAGGTCATATGAATTATTTTAAAGAATTAATTAATTAATTAACGCAATGAAACCATTAATGATCACCGCTATATTCATTGCTGTCCTGGGAATGTTTCAGTTTGGATTCAACACCGGCGTCCTAAACTCCCCACAGGTCCACATAGAGAAGTTTATAGGAGAGTCACTGGTCGCTGGCAACGGAGGGGGTCTCTCTCCAGGAACTGTCAGACTCTTATTCAGCGTGGCGGTGTCCGTCTGGCTTGTCGGTGGAATGATTGGGGGCTTATCAGCGGGTTTCGTTGCAGACAGTGTAGGTCGACGGGATGGACTCCTTTACGTCCAGACGCTGTCCATTCTCGGCGGTATACTAATGGGAATCTGTACGATCACGAACTCATACGAAGTCCTCGTTATCGGTCGTTTTCTCGCTGGTCTCTCCTGCGGTTTCTTCACGGGACTCGTACCGATCTACATCACTGAAATCGCGCCTGTTCGCATCCGTGGCGGTCTCGGAACACTGAACCAACTCGCGATCACTATCGGGATTCTATCCAGTCAGGTTCTCAGTCTCGACGAGGTTTTCGGCTCCGAAGGGACCTGGCCCGTTCTCCTCGCCTTGGGGGCCGTTATCCCCGCTGTCGTACAGGCACTCGCACTTCCGTTCATGCCGAAATCCCCGCGATTTCTTATCATTAACAAGTGCGAAGACGAACTCGGGGAAAGATGTCTCGAGAAGATGAGAGGCGAGAATGTGATAGAAGAATTAGAAGAAATTAAACGTGATAGAGTGAGCGCCTACACTCAGGGAAGCGGGGAGGGACACTTCTCGATGCTCAAGTTACTCTCGTCCAAAGATCTACGCTTACCGCTTATTATCTGCACGGCAACCCATATGTCGCAGCAACTTTGCGGCATTACCGCAATATTCTTTTACTCCACGTACTTTTTTACCAACGCAGGAATTCCTCACGACAAATCAAAATACGCTACGATTGGGATCGGCGCAATTATGGTTACCATGACGCTGATTACGGTTCCCTTGATGGACCGTCTAGGTCGCAGAACACTCCATCTAGTGGGACTAACTGGAATCAGTTTATTCTGCGTAGTCATAACGATATCATCAGTGTCGCTAACGTACTACGCTAACAGCCACTGGTTGAGTTACCTTATTATCTTTGCGACTTTTGGTTTCGTAACTTCGTTCGCAACCGGTCCCGGATCGATTCCTTGGCTGATTACCGGCGAGATGTTCCTTCAAGGGCCTCGCCCTGCGGCCACTGCCATCGTGACCGTGGCCAACTGGACTACCAATCTAGCCGTGGCTCTTTCTTTCCCCACCATGGACGCAGCCTTACAGGATTACTCATTCATTCCCTTCTTGGTTTCAGTTCTGCTATTCATTGCCTTTCTCTACGTCTACATGCCAGAGACTAAGGGTCTGTCTACAGCAGAGATTGCCAGACAATATGATGGAGGGGCCGGCTGGAAGGGTCGCTTCGCTTCACGCCCAACTAGAACAATAATCACTGAAGGTGTAGTTAACCAAGGCGCAGAAACTGAAGATGGTTTTACTTAGTATTCTAGAATAATATTCACTCCATTACTCCTGACATGGAATATAGATCTTAATGACAAAACTTTATCGAAAACGCTTGTAGACACGCCTTTTAAATACACATTTTTTATGTGACCCCCCCCCCCCCCCCCCACTTATTCTATAAGAACACCTTAGATTTATTCTTGTAATAAAAACACCACGTCAGTCGACTAATCCATACCCCTGGTTTTCAGAGCGTAAATCGTTCTTAAATTGGCAAAATAAATGTTATCTTATGTTGTAGCCCAACACGGACATTACTATAATTAGTAACTGACATAGAGAGAGTATTTTTGCCAGTACGTCGTAAATGTTCTGAGCAAATATTTTGGTTGGCTTTCTGTAATAGACAGCTACTTTAGGCTACTGTACTGTAGGTTACTTTGAATAATAACAAATAATGAATACATCGTGAATACATAATGAATAATAAATACAAATATTTGTTGACATCATTATGTGAAAGCATCACTTTTCGGCGTTATGTACCGAGGGAGCGCAGAGAGGGGTTTACATAAGTAAATAAGGGTTTTTATACGCTGAATAATTTTAACTAATAATAATATTTAATACAGTATTTATTCGAGCTTTTATACGCTCGGCATAAAGCGTTTTATTTTCATTTCCCCTACAAAATAAACAGTAGTTTCCCATTATACCGCCACGTTGGCGTACAGTAGGTACTATAACGTCTAGAGTGTCTTGCCTAGGTGCACATAGTGCGAAATTTCTACAGATTTCTACGTATTTGAAACTGCGTCATCACACTATTAATTGTGAAGGCAGTTCAGGTGCCGTATCCACTCGGACAGTAAAAACAGCGATAATCAATAATGATTAATCTGTATAAAAGAATGTATGAAAATTACCGTATAATTATTAATACTTGATAATTAAAAGATAAAAATCAGAAAATATATTAACCAGTAAAATACCTGGTGTTTCCGTGGAAACATTATTTACACAAAAATACACAAAAGTACTTTAACTAAAACACTTACGTAAAGCAGATATTATTGGTAAGATTGTGATTTTCTTAAACCTATGCAACTAATGCGTATCATGTAAGTTATTAATGGGTGACACATCGCCTTTATTGTTCGTGGATCGGAGGGTTGCCAAGAGGGACGGTAGTACAGGTGTTTGGCATTGCGGAACAGTGAGGTATTTGGGACAAGTTAATGGGACACGGGGACAATGGGTGGGAGTGGAATGGGACGAGATTGATTGCGGTAGACACTCCGGCTGTTACCAAGGGAACAATTACTTTACGGTAAATCATAGCGGGGCGGGATCATTTGTCCGTGAGAGCAAGCTGAATGCTGGTCGGTCGTTCAGGGAAGCGGTAGAAAACAAGTTGGGGATGGGAGTCGATAGTGAAGACCTGTGTGACGGACACAAAATAGTCATCAAATCAACCAATAGAGACAAGGGATCAATAAAGGAAATGAGTCATATTAAACACTTGCTCCTTATTGGATATTTAATCAATGGAGTTCATGATATGGAGTTCCTAAGGAATTTCTCGGGTTTATTTTCTCTTAATGTAGCTAATAATTTGTTACCATCGTGGAACGAGATCGCCAAAATAACGGCGGAAATTCCGACCCTTAAGAGTCTGGATGTTAGTAGAAACCGGTTGAGTCTTACGCCACTACCGGTAGACGCCGTAATTAAAGAGGCCTTTAGAAACGTGACGGCACTAGCGGCTAATAAAATAGACCAGAATTGGCAGGATATGATACAAATATCGTACATGTTTCCAGAACTGCGCGAGCTTAGTTTCTGCGGCAACAACGTGTTACGCATTCCGTTACAACCCGATAACTTTATGCGGCATCTGTCGACGCTATACCTGGACGATAACAAAATCGCATGTTGGAAAGAAGTTTGCAATCTCGCGTCGCTCCCAGTGTTAACTAAATTATTTGTAAACAACTGCGGCCTGACCTCATTGAAGCTAAATGACAAGGAATGTGTGATGGTCTTCCCGAAACTCGATACATTAGCTATCGCGGATAACAAGCTGAGGGAGTGGGGTGATATTAACGAGTTAGGGACGAGATTCCCAAAGATTAGCTATCTAGCCATAACAACAGGATTCCTAGTGACCAATCACATGTCGCCACGTTTAGTCCGCATGGAGATGGTTGCTAGGTTGGCGGGCCTTACTATGTTGAACCGTTGCGCGGTTACCGCTAGGGAGCGTGTAGAGAGCGAGCGGTGGTACCGAGGCAATTACGCCGAGGAATGGGTAGAGAGTGGAGGAGGAGTTCATTCGGAGAACAGACCGAATCCGACGCACAAGTTCCAAGTCGCGCATCCGAGATTCACGGACGTGATCGCGATACACGGACCACCACATCCGAGTCCCTCCGGAAGACGGACGTTAAAACAATCGTTGGTTGATGTAAAGTTGGTTTACAACATAGGAAGAATGAAACCAGATAATGTTAAAATCAAGAAACTTTCTTTGGCGACGACCGTGGGAAAGTTGAAAAAGATAATCGAGAGAATGTTTAACATCGAACCGCGGAAACAAAAACTAAGTTGTTTCAGTCCAATCGACGGAATATCAGTTGCTATGGATAAAGATTGCAGAATGCTATATTTCTTTAATGTTCGAAACAAATCTACAATTGTTATCGAAGAAATCGGCCAAACTTATAGATCGAATCGATTCTCTTTCTCACCAGTCTCTTGAAATCTGTTATTTCTGTCTCAATGATTTGTATTATTACATTATTACAGTGAGACGACACACAAAGTCTGTGAACCATAGCATGCAGTTTAGTAAGTGTCTATCTGTCCATCCCACACAATGTTTGGCCATCAATAATTCTGGCATAACAATGATAATGTTTGGCTCGGGTCGGTCAAATTCCTTGATAATTTTATGCGTGTAGATACGAAGTTTGGATTTTATACATTAGAAGCGTGCAAACTACCCCCATTTTACAATCCCAATGTACTCTATACATATCCCAGTATCCCACTGTACTATATACCTGTCCCACGGAAACTATATACCTATCCCAGTGTCCCCCTATACTATATACCTGTCCCACGGAAACTAGAGACATATCACAGTGTCCCACGGTACTATATACCTGTCCCACGGAAACTAGAGACATATCACAGTGTCCCACTGTACTATGTACCTGTCCCACGGAAACTAGATACATATCCCAGTGTCCCACTGTACTATGTGCCCGTCCCACGGAAACTATATACCTATCCCAGTGTCCCACTGCACTATATACCTGTCCCACGGAAACTAAATACCTATCCCAGTGTCCCCCTATACTATATACCTGTCCCACGGAAACTAGAGACATATCATAGTGTCCCACGGTACTATATACCTGTC
This sequence comes from Nemertoderma westbladi, assembly GCA_032718475.1. NCBI lineage: Eukaryota > Metazoa > Xenacoelomorpha > Nemertodermatida > Nemertodermatidae > Nemertoderma > Nemertoderma westbladi. Next base: position 8,807 of record JAUCBJ010007116.1, on the reverse strand, counting down.
CCACAGAAACTAGAGACATATCACAGTGTCCCACGGTACTATGTACCTGTCCCACGGAAACTAGATACCTATCCCAGTGTCCCACTGTACTATTTACCTGTCCCACTGTACTATATACCTGTCCCACGGAAACTAGATACCTATCACAGTGTCCCACTCTACTATATACCTGTCCCACGGAAACTAGATACCTATCACAGTGTCCCACTGTACTATATACCTGTCCCACGGAAACTAGATACCTATCACAATGTCCCACGGTACTATATACCTGTCTCACGGAAACTAGATACCTATCACAGTGTCCCACTGTACTATATACCTGTCCCCCGGAAACTAGATATCTATCACAATGTCCCACGGTACTATATACCTGTCCCACGAAAACTAGATACCTATCACAGTGTCCCACTCTACTATATACCTGTCCCACGGAAACTAGATACCTATCACAATGTCCCACGGTACTATATACCTGTCCCACGGAAACTAGATACCTATCACAGTGTCCCACTGTACTATATACCTGTCCCACGGAAACTAGATACATATCACAGTGTCCCACGGTACTATATACCTGTCCCACGGAAACTAGATACCTATCACAGTGTCCCACGGTACTATATACCTGTCCCACGGAAACTAGACACATATCACAGTGTCCCACGGTACTATATACCTGTCCCACGGAAACTAGATACCTATCACAGTGTCCCACTGTACCATATACCTGTCCCGCGGAAACTAGACACATATCCCAGTGTCCCACTGTACTATATACCTGTCCCACGGAAACTAGATAACTATCCCAGAGTCCCACTGTACTATATACCTGTCCCACGGAAACTATATACCTATCCCAGTGTCCCACGGTACTATATACCTGTCCCACGGAAACTAGATACCTATCACAGTGTCCCACTCTACTATATACCTGTCCCACGGAAACTAGATACCTATCACAGTGTCCCACTGTACCATATACCTGTCCCGCGGAAACTAGATACCTATCACAATGTCCCACGGTACTATATACCTGTCCCACGGAAACTAGATACCTATCACAGTGTCCCACTGTACTATATACCTGTCCCACGGAAACTAGATACCTATCACAGTGTCCCACGGTACTATATACCTGTCCCGCGGAAACTAGATACCTATCCCAGTGTCCCACTGTACTATATACCTGTCCCACGGAAACTAGATACCTATCACAGTGTCCTCCTGTACTATGTACCTGTCCCACGGAAACTAGATACCTATCACAGTATCCCACTGTACTATATACCTTTCCCGCGGAAACTAGATACCTATCCCAGTGTCCCACTGTACTATATACCTGTCCCACGGAAACTAGATAACTATCCCAGAGTCCCACTGTACTATATACTTGTCCCACTGAAAATATATACCTATCCCAGTGTCCCACTGTACTATATACCTGTCCCACGGAAACTAGATAACTATCCCAGAGTCCCACTGTACTATATACCTGTCCCACGGAAACTATATACCTATCCCAGTGTCCCACGGTACTATATACCTGTCCCACGGAAACTAGATACCTATCACAGTGTCCCACTCTACTATATACCTGTCCCACGGAAACTAGTTACCTATCCCAGTGTCCCACTGTACTATATACCTGTTCCACTGAAAATATATACCTATCCCAGTGTCCCACTGTACTATATACCTGTCCCACTGTACTATATACCTGTCCCACGGAAACTAGATACCTATCACAGTGTCCCACTCTACTATATACCTGTCCCACGGAAACTAGCTACCTATCCCAGTGTCCCACTGTACTATATACCTGTTCCACTGAAAATATATTGTAAAAGCTTTTGTGGGATAACTGATTCGTTTGCCTTGTTGGCCAGTTCCCCCCCGGTCGCTAGAATACTCTAAAGGGGATCTATAGTTAAAATAGTGCAAGCTACCAGCTTATTGGCTGATTTGCTGTACGCAGGTATCTGGGCTCTGTTTAATCGGCCAACCAGCCTAAGAAGGTTGCGTCATAGCCTTGTTTTGTATCTCCCAATAGAATTTGAGTTAGCCTTGATTTTGACCTATCACAGAGCTACTGAACTGAAATTTTCCTATCTCACTGCTCTTTCTCTGTGTTGAACGGGAGCTTCGTGGAATAAGGGTAGTTGGTATCCTCGTATAGAGCAGTAGTCACGAGTTTTTCAAAGCCACGAAAGAACGGCTTTGTAGTGTTTTGTGCTTTCTGCTTTTTAGCTCAACACTAGTAGGTTTAATTATAAGGACATATATCCTTTAACTCATGGAATCACTGCAATTTCGTAATCACTGCTGACACACGGCTTTTAATAACTGCTGAAACTGCTAAAATTACCTGCTCAATCGATACTGTATATTGTTATTTGTTGTCGGTTATTCATTATATTTGTTGATGAATTATTATATTGGAATAACGAGAAATAACCCCGACACCCAATATTCTTGATATACCGAAGGTAAGAGAGAAAGGTTACCAATAACGATTGTGACTTATGTTAAAGTGGTTTGAAGTGAATCTAATGTTATTTGATAGACCCTACATGAGTCAGTCTGTGTTCCTTTTATATGTGACTAAAATCAGTGAAGATTGGCAGATTAGTGTGCAGTATTGTGCAGCATTGTGTACGAGTGAGTCTGTTAAAGAAGCATTTCCTAAAGAATGCGCCATATATGTGAATTATAATTAAGCCATATCGTTGTGAGTAGTTTAAGTCATAACTCTGTTTATATAGATAAAGCGCCACGTCCTAAAGGAACTGTTAATATTCCCGAAGGTGAATAATATTGTCAGAGATTATATAATACTGTCAGTCGAATAATACATTAGGCTTACATAGCAATAAAATTAAACCGTCGAACCCAATCTCCCGGGAATATCCAGCGGGTGAATGATCGCGCACAGATTGGTTTCGACTAGTGTAGTGAATCAAATACTTGTCATAGGCTAAAAAGCGATTTAATATCTAGAAGACATCTTAATTTGGCGGGTTAAACTGCCAAAGGTCTGAAAGCGCGAACATTAAAGGATATAGCTTCTTTATTGCAGTAAGCAATAAAGTTGAAAGTACCGGTCAACCGGTAAACCTGAACCGGTACATCTGTAGGTCAGTAGGCCCAACTGCCAGAACCGGTACTGCCGTAGGTCCGTAGGTCCAACTGCCAGAACCGGTACTTCTGTAGGTCCGTAGGCCTAACTGTCCTAACCGGTACTTCCCGTATAAGTACATTAGTATTATTCGATTTTGATAGTTATATACCGGTAGGCCTTAATAATTAATCAGGGACTGCAGCCCTGGTTTTTTATTGAGATTTTTACTTATTTCTGTCAAGTTTTATTTGTTTGTAGGCCAGTATTGAACAGAAGGCGTGTAAGCCTGATCAGATTGTACAGACAATTTGTAGGCTGAGCTGTTGTCTGATTGCTGTTAAGTCTGAACGGATTGCAGTGTGTGTAGATCACCTGTCCGATTAAGTACGGTTAGGAAGTAGGGGCAGCGAATGCTGTAAGGTAAACCCCCAACTAAAGAATAAGTCGTACTACTGGGTTAGAACGCATACTCCCTAATCATTTCGGAGTCTGCATGTCCTGTAGTTTATTTAGGCTTGAGAGTAGTCTGCCATCGTTTAGTCTGTACTTTGTTTGTGTAAGTCTGTACGGGTAGCGTATAATTTTATTTAGATAATTTGTAGGCTGGATAGTTGTCTGGCTGTTATTAGGCCTGAGCGGATTGCAGCGTGTGTAGATCACTTGTCCGATAAAGAACGGTTAGGAAGTAGGGGCAGCGAATGCTGTAAGGTAAACCCCCAATTAAAGAATAAGTCGTACTACTGGGTTAGAACGCATACTACCTAATTATTTCGGAGTCTGCATATACCGTAGTTTGTTTAGGCTTGATAGTAGTCTGTCAGTGTTCGGTCTGCATTTTGTTTGAGTAGTTTGTACGCGTAGCGTAATATTTATTATTCAGAGTTTATGCGATTATTCGCAACATTCATTCCCCAAGTTTGTTCCTACAGTAATTGTGTTTGTTATACATACCGCTATAGTTAAATTAACCCCGGTACTACACGGGCTGCTTGGCGTAGGTAAAGACTGGTGATTTTGTGCATCGGTCACTCCAGCAGATGCCGTGGTTCTTTTAGCTGTTCAAGTATATTTAACTACTGATTATCTGTTGTACAAGTACTCGTACCTAATTTAGGGTTTAGTGTACCGTACTTTCCGAAAGTAATTAGTGTAGGCATTATATTTGTGTTGTAAAGTGGTTGATAGGCACGTTCGATTAGCTCTATTAACTTCTAGGTAGGAACACTCCGTGATACATAACGTAGAACCTATAGCGATACGGCTATAGGTCGTCAGGCGGTGGTATTTTCCTATCTGGACAACGCAGTGTATTTACTACTACTTATTATTTCAAATACCGCATTACCCTGTCCGTTGTAATAACCAGAATTCTAACCCTTTGTTAGGCTGGTTTGTAGACTTCTTGTAAAATTACCCTAAAAATTCGTATTTTGTGTTTTGTAAATTTTTATGTTTATTTAGAGATTGTAATCTCACCCGAATTGTACGTAATTTGTAGTATTAAGTAACTTAGGTAAATTAGCATTATTTGTTTTAGTGTCCTATAAGTAACACTTCACTGAAAGCGCACCGCTTTGTGTAGTGATTACTCCCCAGAAATAATAACATTTATTTCAAACATTGACAAAACCCATTAAAACGGGTATATATATATTATAAATCAAATCTAACGATTTATAAATAGTAGGCCTACCATATAACCATTAGGTCTCAATATCAGTTGGACTACTGCTCAAATAACGGTAATAAAGTAAGTAGAGTAACCAAGTAACCCTAAAGTTCAGAAATTCAATTATTTAAAATAATTGATATACCGGTATTTACGATAGGCCTATTATCTTTATTTCTATAAATTTAGGCTGAAATTATACCGGTACTTGTAATTAATTCTAGTCCAGAATTATATATACTACAAACTGTAAGCTGTATACCGGTATTCCCGATAGGCCTATTATATATTTATATATATTTGTGCTAAAATTATACCGGTATTCTGTGATAAACCTAGTCTGTAATAATACTTATATATACTATAAGCATACCGGTATTTAATATATTATATATATCACGCTACACTGAGTAGCAGTATCGGTAATTAATTACTAGGCTAGCAGTTAATACTGAATTACTAGACTTGCTTAGACTGTAATATAGCAGTAGGCATTCAACTGTACTCACAAATATGTCTGATACTAAGCAGAACCTGTCAGACAGTCTATTAGATGTAACTATCTGCGACTTAGATAGAGGTGTAGAACCCTCTAGTCGTAAGTTCAGTTCACCTCCCACTGTGAGTAAGGTCATCCCTCCAGTAGTAATAACAGAACCTAGGCTAGTCCAACATCGTAGGTCTATCATAGGCACCCGAGCTCAGGTCAAGCGGGACCAAGAAGCAGCGGAACAGCAACAACCCGCGAGTCAGGAGCTTGTTACTCAGCGGCCCAGCAGCTCCAGTAGTGAGGATACTGTAGAGCTGACACCCGAGCGCGGAGCAGAGATGACGGATGCGGTTTATACGGATCCCCTTCTCATCCTTCCTGCAGCCGTACTCACTAGGTTATTGATCGCGGTGGAAGAACACCAGATCGATTGGGCGAGAAGTCAACGACCAACTAGAGATAGTTATGCGGGATACACGAGGGAAGAATTGAAGTCTATTGTCGAGTCGCAATGGAACTTCCCCGGACCCGGACTCCCGTTTGATTTATCAGAAGCTGCCTGGGAAGACATACACCGGATGGGAGTAGCCAAGGAAACCATCGATCCAGCTGTGTGGAAGAGGTCCGCAGCCGGATACGCACAGGGATTCTTCAGCTCTATGGAGCGAGTAGAAAAACAACTGTTTAAACAACCTCAAGGACCTCAAGAGCAGGGACAGCTGCTTTATCAAGTTAGAGAAAGAGTTCTGCGGATTAGACTAATCTTATCCGCCTTTGAGGAGGCTTCTAAAAGAAAACAAGACACGTCGTTGCAAGTTGCCGTAAAGACTTGGTTTCAACGGGTGAGTCGCCAGGTTCAAGGAGCAGCTCAGTGGAAAGCTCAGTTGGAGGAGCGCTCAACCCATGGAGAATCAACAGACGCTACTTTTTCCCAAGTGGAAAGTGAAGCGACGGCAGAGAAACCGCATAAGAAGGATGCCATTGACATCTATCTGTCAGACTATCAGCGTTTTTTAGGAGATGACGAGTTGAGGAGAAGGCTGGAGGGACTTAGCCCTAACAGCGAAGGAGCCAAACTTGTGTTAGATGCAATTGATGTGGATAGGTTAGCGGCGAACCAAGCTAAATTCGATGAACAACTCCGCATCGCCAAGGTTCAAGAAGAACAAGTAAAGAAAAAACGTATAGAAGATAGAAAGACAGCAGCAGCGGCAGTGGCAGCGGCAGAAGCGGAAAGAAAGGCAGCAGAGGCAGCGGCAGAGGCAAAAGCGGCAGCTGCAGCAATAAAAGCGGCAGCGGCAGAGGCAAAAGCGGCAGCTGCAGCCGTAGAAGCGGAAAGGAAAGCGGCAGCGGCAGAGGCAAAAGCGGCAGCTGCAGCCGTAGAAGCGGAAAGGAAAGCGGCAGCGGCAGAAGCGGAAAGAAAGATAGCAGTGGCAGAAGCAGAACGGAGGGCATCTGAAGAGACAACCCAACTAGAGTTGGAAAATCTTCAAGAGAGGCAAGATAACTTTAATAAACAGTTAACAGCTAGTAATATGCAGATGATGAATCGATCTACTCCCAAACGACAAGGTTATACATCATCTGAGGAAGGCGATACCACCGACACTGAAGGCGGAGGAAATCGATCCCGCCTAAGCAGACGTAAAAGAACATTCCACCGTCAGAAATTGCCTGATTTGCCTCCAGCTGTTAGAAGGCAACTAAATAACACCAACTTAGAGAGTACAGAACCCACAGACCAAATAATTACAATAGAAAGACTCCCTACTATAGTAGATGAGCCTGAAATAAGTAGGCCTGTTCTTGAAATCACCCCTTCGGTAATAGATACACCTGTGCTCCCTGAAGCTACCTATAAATTCGCTCTGCATAGCACTAAGCTACCTGTGCCCCGTAGAACTGCCCAGGAGACAGTTCAGGTCCTGGACCCCGAGCGAAATATTCCAAATTTGTCGCCCGTTGTCCCTCGTCTGCCCGCTACGACGTTGGCGGACCCCGTTTCGGCGGTTGATTGGGTAGACGAGAGACGGCGGGGGATGGATATTCTCCTCGGAGAGATGAAGGAGAATCGGATACGCTCCTCCCAACAGGTCCGAGAGTTGGAAGGGACTGTCCAACATTTAAAGGGAACAGTGAGGGAAAGTAAGTTAGAGTTGCAAGAAGTGCAGCAAAATATCGCGCTAGAGCGCGATAAATTAGTAAATTTACAAAAGGGTATACCACCACCCCCTGTAACAATGTGTCAACCCGTTAGGTCTGAAGTATCTCATGCGCAAGGTGTGGAGCCTACACGCATTTATACTGCTAGCGAAGTAGAAACTCCTATAGTGAACCCTATTAAGGGTAATTATGGACCTGTTGATAATGATATTCCCTATAGAACTGATCATAATCCGAGAAATTTATATACCGATAATTCGATATTAAATAACACGATGGCCCAAGAAAGTTTTACGCGTCAAATGGCTAGAACCGAAGCCCGGCAAGCGGTGAAGGTGGGAGAGATCGTCAAGTTCAATGGAGATGAGATGAAATGGTTACCTTTTAATGAATATTACAAAGATAACATACAGAACTCGGTACTATCTAATGGAGAGAAACTTAGATACCTCATCGAGTGCTTGGAAGGATCTCCCAAGTTAATGGCGTTAAAGTTTATTGGACATCCAGACGGATTAAGACAAGTTTGGGACACACTAAACATCAGGTATGGTAATAGGAATAATATCACTAAGTATTTATATGCAAAATTAGTAGCGCCCAGAAAGTTCATCAGCAGTGGGATAATAGAGTTTTCCGATGAGATTCAAGAGATCTGTAGACAATTAGATTGGTTAGGTAAGTCTCATGAATACCAAAGTTCTATGGTCATTGGAGCTGTGGCTTCTACTTTACCGAAAGGTGGGGTAGGCACACGCTGGGATAAGAAAGTACTATATATGATGGAACAACAACGACGAGACCCTACCATGGCTGATCTCATGTCATTCTTGGATGGAGAAGTGAAATTGCAACTCCTCAAGCAATCCAGAGAGAAGACACCGGAAAACAAGGTAAGTGAAAAACCCGTCTCTAGGAGAAAGATAACACCAGTGTGTTATACAGACGACGGCGAAAGCCAGACTTCTCAAGGAGAAGATAGCGGGAAGGACACCGATAGATCTTATTACGTGAATAAAATGCCTAAAGATCAGGTGAGTAAATTCAAGTCTCGAACAAATGACAGGAGAGAACAGGTAAGAAAAACTACTCCTACGTCTCCCAAGAGAATTCAGGTGAGAAAGCCCGAAGACAAAGCAAGTGTACACAATGTGACTCAGAATAAGGTAAGTAACATCAAACCAAAATGTGCGCTGTGTGACGGGACCCACCATTTGAATAGGTGTGATGAATTTCTAAAGAAATCATTAACGGAGAGACGCGAAGTCATGTGGGATAAGCGGTTATGTTATAATTGCCTCAGACAAGGACACCAACGGCGAACCTGTTTCTCTGACATAAGGTGTGCAAAGTGTGGTGCGAAA
>JAUCBJ010007115.1:0-64046 GCA_032718475.1 Nemertoderma westbladi | reverse complement strand
TATTATTCACCTTAGGGAATATTAACAGTTCCTTTAGGACGTGGCGCTTTATCTATATAAACAGAGTTATGACTTAAACTACTCACAACGATATGGCTTAATTATAATTCACATATATGGCGCATTCTTTAGGAAATGCTTCTTTAACAGACTCACTCGTACACAATGCTGCACAATACTGCACACTAATCTGCCAATCTTCACTGATTTTAGTTACATATAAAAGGAACACTGACTGACTCATGTAGGGTCTATCAAATAACATTAGATTCACTTCAAACCACTTTAACATAAGTCACAATCGTTATTGGTAACCTTTCTCTCTTACCTTCGGTATATCAAGAATATTGGGTTTTCGGGGTTATTTCTCGTTATTCCAATATAATAATTCATCAACAAATATAATGAATAACCGACAACAAATAGCAGTATACAGTATTGATTGAGCAGGTAAATTTTAGCAGTTTCAGCAGTTATTAAAAGCCGTGTGTCAGCAGTATTCACAGATCAGTGATTCCATGAGTTAAAGGATATATGTCCTTATAATTAAACCTACTAGTGTTGAGCTAAAAAGCAGAAAGCACAAAACACTACAAAGCCGTTCTTTCGTGGCTTTGAAAAACTCGTGACTACTGCTCTATACGAGGATACCAACTACCCTTATTCCACGAAGCTCCCGTTCAACACAGAGAAAGAGCAGTGAGATAGGAAAATTTCAGTTCAGTATCTCTGTGATAGGTCAAAATCAAGGCTAACTCAAATTCTATTGGGAGATACAAAACAAGGCTATGACGCAACCTTCTTAGGCTGGTTGGCCGATTAAACAGAGCCCAGATACCTGCGTACAGCACATCAGCCAATAAGCTGGTAGCTTGCACTATTTTAACTATAGATCCCCTTTAGAGTATTCTAGCGACCGGGGGGGAACTGGCCAACAAGGCAAACGAATCAGTTATCCCACAAAAGCTTTTACAATTTGTGTCCCAAATTGCGTGACATTTTCTCAAAATGATTTTACATAGTTTATAAATATTATGGAATACCCAAAAGAAAATATAATTCACTATCATAGCTTTAACCCTATTAGTACCGGGCTATAAAATGTTGTACAAATACCGGGAGGGGGTCATATTGACCCCCCCCCCCCTCTAAAATCTACAAATATTAACGAAAACGGCTGATTTTTTGTTTGTGCGTAGATATCACTTGTCTGGATCCGACCGATAAAAAAAAATTTCGAAAAAATGTACTGGGGTGGTTATATTGCAGCACCAAAATTACAAGTAATGCACAATTTTCACAAAATTTGAAAGTTACATTTTCGGCTAATTATTTTTCAATACAGGTTTTCTGGGGTGCAAAATACATTGCAAAATATTAAAAAATGATATGATTACTATAAATAGCTGTTTAGTCCTCTCTGCGTAGGAAAAAAAATGAAAAAAACAAGTAACCAGCACTTTTCAGTTAGAACAAAAAATTTTTAATTCACTTATACGATGCTATAAATTCACATTTTCAGGTTTTCGAGGGCGCTGATTCTAATGGAATACATTTCTAATATGCCAGATCATTGCTACTTGTATTTTTCGGCGTAATTTGGCAAATTTTGGTGCTTGCACCAAATTTCGTACCCATCACCAAAAAGTACAAGTTTGCGATGTCCAGTGCTGTTTTTATTGATTCCATCGGATTCAGGACCCTCATAAACCCGTATAACGCAAGAAACAAGGTGATACTATCTACTTATTAATTTGCATATTTTCCAAAATTTGGTGCTGGCACAACAATTTTCACCCACCGGCGAAAAATACAAGTTTGAGAACTCTTATGAAATTTTTATTGATTCCATTGAATTCAGAACCATCACAAACCCGTATAACGCAAGAAACAAGGTGACACAATCAATTGATATATTTGATGGTTTTCAAAATTTGGTGCTAGCACCACATTTTGCACCCACATCCGAAAAATACAAGTATGAGAAGTCTAGTTCGATAATTATATTTTCCATTGAATTCAGAACAGCCATAAACCTCTAAAACGCAAGAAATAAATTGTCACAAGCAATTTTATCTATTGAACAGATTTTCAAAATTTCGTGCTAGCACCAAAATTTGCACACAGCACCGAAAAATACAAGTTTGATACGCTTGGTGCAACTCGTATATATTTCATCGAATCCAGAAACCCAAAAAACCCCAATTGCGTAAAAAACAAGTTTCAAACGATCAATTTACAAAATGGACTTATTTCAAAATTTGGTGCTGGCACCAAAATTTGGCACCCACCGAAAAAAACAAGTTTGAAATTTCTAAATCAATTTATATGAATTCCATCAAATTTCTAACACCAAAAAACCGGTGTAAATCAAAAATAGAGATGTTACAATTAATATTTAATGAAATGTAATTTTCAAAAAACGTCTTAAAAAAAGTGCCAAAAGTAGGGTTAAAAAACTGTGCTATAACTCGAAAAGTACCCAATATTTTTGAAAACGGTTTTCACTACTAGGAAGACAATAGATTTTTAGGAAAAGTCATAAAATTTCAGATTCCCAACTGCGTTAGTTTCAGAATTATAATAAAAAAACCACGGGATGGGTCATATTGACCCCCCCCCCCCCCGGGTTTAATAGGGTTAATTTAAATTTGTCCCAAATAGGTTGTTTTTGTCCCATATAGGGTGTTTGTGTGCCAAATAGCGTATGACTTTCTCAAAATGATTTTACATAGTTTATAAATATAATGGAATACTCAAAATAAAATATAATTCACTATCATTGCTTTAATTTAAATTTGTCCCAAATAGGTTGTTTGTGTTCCATATAGGGTGTTTGTGTCCCGTATAGGGTGTGAAGTGCTTATAATGATTTCAAATTGTTTCGAAATGTAATGGAATACTCAAAAGAATATAGAATTCACTATCATAGCTTTCATTTAAATATGTTCCAAATAGGTTGTTTGTGTCCCATATAGGGTGTTTGAGTCCCATATAGGGTGTTTGTGTGCCAAATAGCGTATGACTTTCTCAAAATAATTTTACATAGTTTATAAATATAATGGAATATTCAAAAGAAAATAGAATTCACTATCATAGCTCTAATTGAAATTTGTCCCAAATAGGTTGTTTGTGTCCCATATAGGGTGTTTGTGTCCCGTATAGGGTGTGAAGTGCTTATAATGATTTCAAATAGTTTCGAAATGTAATGGAATACTCAAAAGAATATAGAATTCACTATCATAGCTTTAATTTCAATTTGTCCCAAATAGGTTGTTTTCGTCCCATATAGGGTGTTTTTGTGCCGAATAGCGTGTGACTTCCTCAAAATGATTTTACATAGTTTATAAATATAATGGAAATACTCAAAAGAAAATAGAATTCACTATCATAACTTTAATTTAAATTTGTCCCAAATAGGTTGTTTGTGTCCCATATAGGGTGTTTGTGTCCCGTATAGGGTGTTTGTGTCCCGTATAGGGTGTGAAGTGCTTATAATGATTTCAAATAGTTTCGAAATGTAATGGAATACTCAAAAGAATATAGAATTCACTACCATAGCTTTAATTTCAATTTGTCCCAAATAGGTTGTTTTCGTCCCATATAGGGTGTTTTTTGTGCAAATAGCGTGTGACTTCCTCAAAATGATTTTACATAGTGTGGGCGTATCTACTATTGCTGCGAGGCAGCAGACGAATAAAACCTTTATCTATAGCAGATACTGTCAGATAGATATGTATAATAGGGTCCTCCGGGGACCGGTCACGGCATGTAACAAGTAGCCTAGATAAAAGAATATGTACTGCAGTGCTCTGACTAACACCGACATACTGACTGTCCAACACCGGTAGGTCTCCCCCCCCCCCCCTCGTCCCAGGGTATCCGTGGGGCGAGCCATATATTATCACCACACCCCCTTACGAGCTTGGATTAGCCGTCTAAGGCTGTGCCGAGCTATCAACCGTTCTGTCCTACAGTCTGTCGGGTTGCTGACGCGTCCGTTTTGGATACCTCGAAACTGAAAGTTTATCGAAGGTCTGAGTTTCCATTAGGGGTTCACGCCAGCGCAGTTTCTTGGTGGGTGTGGGTCCCGTTGGGGCCGCATCCGGTGGCAGAGGGCCCGTTGGTGTCGCCTGGTGGGCGGTGTCCGGGATTAGTAAGCGTCTGTTCCGGACAAGGGTGCGTCCGGACGGCATCCGGACTGTATACTTCCGGTGGGAACCAGTCTCTACGACGGTTCCAGCGCGATCCCATCGCTTGGTGGTCGGGTGTTGAACCCTTACCCGGGCGCCTACCGTGAGAGGTTCCAAATCTTTGCGCCGCGGTTGTACTGGGTGGTCCGGGCCGATTTGATGGCTGGCACCACCCGGTCTAGCTCCGTCCGGGTCTCTTGTATAGTCCGGGCGAAGGCGGTGTGGTGAGCTTCGACACGCGTGCGCATTGGGTGTCCGAAGACAATGTCCGCTGGGGAAGAGCCGCTCTCCCTGGGGCTGTTGCGGAGTTCCAGGAGCCCCTCCAGGAACACTTCGGACGTAGTTGAGCCCCCGGTCTTTACCAGAAGGCTCTTCAGGGCCTTTACCGCCGACTCGGCGTGCCCGTTACTCTGGGGGTATTCCGGTGACGACGTGACCGGTGTGACCCCCCATTCCTTCAGGAATTTCGTCGTCGCTGCCGCGGTGAATGGGGTCCCGCCATCCGAGCGAAAGCGGGTCGGCACCCCGTACCGGATGAACCAGTCTCGCAGGGCTGTGATTGTCCGGTCGGCAGTGGGTGGGGCGGAAAACGAGTACACTTCCGGCCATCCGGAATATCGGTCGGCGGCGGCCAGGAAGTGCTTCGCCCCAAGGGAGAAGAAGTCTCCCGAAATGTCCTCGAAGGGTCGAGTGGGTGGAGGTTCCGACTGGAACGACTCCTTTGTCTGGCTCGATCGGCTGGTCAGACATTCGCTGCAAGCGCCCACGGTCGTCCGGATATCGTTAGTTATGCCCGGCCAGTAGACACACTGCCGGGCACGTCGTAGCGTCTTCTCCACCCCCTGGTGCGATGCGTGGAGGCGCGTAAGGGTAGATTTCCGCGACGCTGTGGGGACCACAATGCGATGGCCCAGCAGGGCCAGGTCCCCGTCCGTGGTTAACTGGTCCCGGACAGACCAGAAGATGTTCACCGCTGGGTTCGTCCGGGTGGATTCCGGAAACCCAGCCTCGATAGCCGCGAGTAGGGCTTTGTAGTCCGGATCGTTCCGAGCCAGTCGGGCGAGTTCATTGAGGACTGGATCCGCAAGGTGGGCGGAATCGGAGCCGGTTATGTCGGCGGCGGTCTGGCGGGTGACGGCCCGGATGTACGTCGCCATTTCGCCGTCGTCCACGATGTCGTCCGGTGTCGGGTCATTGACGGGGACGCGGGACAACGCGTCGGCTATGGCGTGGTCCTTCCCCTTTGTCCACGTGGTGGTAAACTGGTAGGGAGCCAGTTTCGTTTTGAGCCGCTGGAGGCGCGTGTTGTCGGTCGCGTCCACCGTGTATTTGTCGATGATCGTCACCAACGGCTGGTGGTCTACGATTAGGTTGAAGTGTGGGAGGCCGAGAAGGTACATACGGCATTTTTGCACTGCCCATACGACGGCGAGCAGCTCGAGTTCTACCATGGCATACCGGGACTCGGTCTCGGTGGTGAACCTCGAGCCGCACTCGACCAGCTTCCAGTCCTCCCCGTGAAGTTGGAGGAGGGCGTAGCCGAGGCCCTTCAGCCGGGACGCGTCTGTCACTAGACGGGTTTCCCGGGTCGTGTCGAACGGGACGAGGGCCGGCGGTGACGTCAGAGCCAGCTTGGTTGTCTCGAAGGCCCGTTCGTGGTCCACCGTCCAGATGAAGGTCGCCTTCGTGCTTAGGAGGGGACGTAGCGGGGACATCGCGGCAGCGAGGTCTGCTGAGAACGGAGCGAGTTGCTCCACCAGTCCGAGGAAGCTCGCTCCGGAGATCGGTGATGTTCCCAGGGCGGGGGAAGGCGGCAATCGCCTTCAGTTTCTCGGGGTCGGCCTTATCCCGGAGGCGCCGACGAGGTACCCAGCGAACCGAACCTCGGTCTGGGCAAACTGAACCTTCCCCGGGTGTAACGTGATCTCGTAGGTCCGGCACCGCTCCATAAACCTCGCAATGTTCTCCATGTGTTCCTCCATTGTATCGTTGTAGAGGAGTACATCGTCTACAACCTTGATGAGGTTAGGAAGTCCCTGGATGGCGTCGTCGCCTCAACGGTTAAACTCGTCGCCGGACGAGATCAGCCCCATCACACTACGAGTGTGACAGTACCGGCCCCAGGTAGTCGCGAAGGTGGTGAGGAGTTGGGATTCCTCGTCGAGGGGAACCTGCCAGTAGCCACTGGCTGCGTCGAACATGGAGAAAATCTTTGCAGTCGTGGAGACTCCGGCGACTGCGGTCCGTGGATTCGGCGTTGGGTAATAGGGGCGTTGGACCTGCGAGTTTAGGTGGCGAAGGTCCACGCAGAGTCGCAGTCCTCCGTTGGGTTTAGGCGCCACCGTCATCGGATGGGCCCATTCCGTAGGTTCCTCGACCCGGGTGATGACTTCCCGTCGCTCTAGCTTGTCGAGGAGTTCTTTCACCTCCTCCCGCATCGCGAACGGGACAGGTCGCGCGCCGTTGACGTGGAATGGCCCCATCCTTCAGCTGTATACGCATGGGCGGGCCATGCATCGTTGGAAGAGGCGCGGAGTCGTTGTCGAACACGTCGCTGAACTCGCGGAGGAGATTGTCCCGGGAGCGGATCGCCGGGGACGGAGCAACAGAAGCGACGGTTCCGCGGCTGTGTAGGGGAGCCGGGAAGGTGCGCGGGAGGATATCCAGGTCCTGGATGGTCTTCTTCGAGAGGATCAGTCCGTCGGACTCGGGAGAGATGACCAGCTCGGTGGTCGCCGTCGTCCCGCAGTAGTTGATCTCCACTGGGTACCGCCCCACGGCCGCCATGGGGAGTCGGTTGGCCGCCTCGAATTTGTCGTCGTCTCGAAGCGGGAGGAGGTCGTCGAGTCGCCCTCCTAACCGGAGAAACAGTCCCTGGTTGAAGATATTAGCGGCCGCACCGCTATCCGGGAGGGAGTGACGACCCGTCCCCTTGAGGTTCCCGATCCCGGAGTCCGTCAGGCCCACCGCGATATAAGAGAGTTTGCAGGCTGTTTCCTGATGGTTGGCAACGCTGCTAATACTCTGGCAGTGGTACACTGTGGACACCCTCTTCTTGGTGGCGGATCGGGACTGGCACATCCGCTTGATATGCCCCGTCCTGCCACAGCCGTGGCACTTGACCCCCTTGGCGGGGCATTCCGAGCCCGCCTCATGGGGTTCGCTAGGGTTCCGCCACGCGGGGTCGGGTGATGAGTTCTGGGTGCTCATCGGGGAGCGGGAGATAGCGGGGTTGCGGGAGGCCGAGCGTTCGCGTTTGTACGCGGAGAGTTTGTTTACTGGTTTCCCGCTCGCGAGGATCGAGTCGTTCCGTTCGCTGGCTTCCACGCTCTGCGCAATCCTCACGCAGTCCTCGAGGGTCGGTTGAGGAAGAACCTTGCTGCCTTGAGGAGTTCTGTCCGGGTCTCTGAACATCGAAGACCCACTAGGATCTGGGTAACGATCTGCCGGTCGCGGCAGTTCCCGCAGAGCTCCGCAGTGTCTGCGAGATCCTCCAGGGCCACCCGGAAGGAATCGAATCCCTCGGTCGCGCCTTGCCGGCGCTCGTGGAACTTGATCGCGTCGATCGCGATACTCCTCTTGGCGCGGAGGTGGCCCTGGAGTGCATCGAGGACCGTCTCCGTGGTTGTATCGTCCGCGTCGATGTCCACGTGCAGGGTGACGCGGATGGTCTCCTGTAGGCCGCTACCGAGGGCAGCAACGAGAGCGTAAACCTGCTCGGCTCGCGGGAACGTAGCGACCTGTTGTCGGTGGGCGTGGACCCGCCACGCCTGTCTCCACCGGCGGAACATGGAGAACTCAACGTCCACGTCGATCTTCTCCATTGTCGAGATGTCGATTAGCCGGCGTCGGGGAACCGGGTTCGTGACGGCCCCCGCGTACGTGGGTTGGGTCGTCGGTAGTTCCGGTGTGGCGGCCGCCGCCACGCCGGGTTGTAAAGCTGCGAGGAGTTTAGCGATGCGGTCGTCCGCGGCCGCCTGTTGTTGAAGTAGGCGGTCATCCGCAGCCTCCTGGCGACGGTTGGCGTCCTCCTGCTGTTGCGCCAGCAGCTGAGCCATAGCAGTCTGCTGTTGGGCGAGGATTCGCGCGAGGTCGTCCATTCGGATAGGGGCGCGACTGCCGCCTCGGGCTTCTAGAGTTTCGTCGCCGTCGCTGCTGTCCGCCGTGGGCGGGGACGTGATCTTCCCTTTGGATTTAGGCGGCATGGGCCCAAATTATCCTACACACTGCGCCATGTGGGCGTATCTACTATTGCTGCGAGGCAGCAGACGAATAAAACCTTTATCTATAGCAGATACTGTCAGATAGATATGTATAATAGGGTCCTCCGGGGACCGGTCACGGCATGTAACAAGTAGCCTAGATAAAAGAATATGTACTGCAGTGCTCTGACTAACACCGACATACTGACTGTCCAACACCGGTAGGTCTCCCCCCCCCCCCTCGTCCCAGGGTATCCGTGGGGCGAGCCATATATTATCACCGGTGAATGCTATATATTATCAGGGGTGAATGCTAAGGCGGTTATCGACAGCCCAGGCATTTACCCTGGTCAGTGTTTCCGAGAGTGACGTTTCAATTTCCTTTAAGTTGTGTCTGGTTTTGAGGATATTTGTGTTGTCGACGTATTTCAGTGCCACCATGAGATTTAGGCTGTTGGTGTTGGCGACGTGGTGGGTGACCTCAGTTGAGAGTGGAACGGAACCCGGAGGGGTCGTCGCGGGTGCCACCGAACCTGGGTAGTCCGCGGGGAGCGCCACCGAACCTTGGGAGTCCGCGGGGAGCGCCACCGAACCTTGGGAGTCCGTGGGGAGCGCCAACGAACCTTGGGAGTCCGCAGGGAGCGTCACCGAACCTGGGTGGTCCGCGGGGAGCACCACCGAAGTTTGGGAGTCCATGGGGAGCGCCACCGAACCTTGGGAGTCTGCGGGGGGCGCCACCGAACCTTGGGAGCCCACGGGGAGCGCCAACGAACCTTGGAAGCCCGCGGGGAGCGCCAACGAACCTTGGGAGTCCGCAGGGAGCGCCACCGAACCTGGGTTGTCCGCGGGGAGCGCCACCGGACTTTGGGTGTCCGCGGGGAGCGCCACCGAAACTTGGGAGTCCGCAGGGGGCGCCAACGAACCTTGGGAGGCCGCAGGGAGTGCCTCCGAACCTGGAGAGGCTGCAGGGAGCTCCTCCGAATCGGGAGAGGCCGCAGGGAGCGCCACCGAAACCGGAGAGGCTGCAGGGAGTGCCACCGTACCTGGAGATGCTGCAGGGAGCGCCACCGAACCTTGGGAGTCCGCGGGGAGCGCCACCGTACCTGGAGATGCCGCAGGGAGCGCCACCGAACCTTGGGAGTCCGCGGGGAGCGCCACCTTACCTGGAGATGCCGCAGGGAGCACCAACGAACCTTGGGAATCCGCGGGGAGCGCCACCTTACCTGGAGATGCCGCAGGGAGCACCACCGAACCTGGAGAAGCTGTGGGGGGCATCAATGAAACCGTTTGGGTCGGGGTACAGTTAGTGGGAACAAGAGTTAGATTGAAGTCGTTGATATAGATTAAGAACAGTAAAACAGCTAGGAGAGCTCCTTGGGGGGTGCCGCATGTGATATCGAGTGTTTTTGATGTGGAGTTTCCGATTTGAACATATTGTGATCTTCCTGACAAGTAGGAGCGGAACCAATTTATGGTGTGTTGGTTCAGTCTGATGCACTTTAGCTTATGTAGGAGGATGTCGTGCTGCACGGTGTCGTAGGCTTTTCTAATATCTATGGCAACCATTCCTACTAACATTCCTTTGTCGGTTGTATTTCGGATGAGGTCGTCGAGGTGGATGAGGCAGGTTTGTACCGAGTGGCCGGTCCGGGCGCCGGATTGGAGATCGTCGAGTATGTTGGTTACTATGTAGCTTTTGAATTGTTCGAAGATAACCTTTTCTAGGACTTTGGAGGCAGTTGGAAGCAGCGAAATGGGGCGGTAGTGATCACGGACGATGCGGGGGCCTTTTTTGAAGATTGGATTGACTTTGGCAAGTTTAAAATCGGTGGGAAAGATTGCTGAGGTAATTGATGAGTTTATAATGTGGGCAAGGTGGTCCTTTAAGATCGGGCTTCCGTCTTTAAGTATTCTTGGGCTGATCGAGTCGGGTCCACTGGCCTTGGTGGTGTCTAGGTTTGTGAGAATGTCAAATACGATCTGTCTATCGACTGTTTGGAGGGAGAAACTGTCTTTTTTGATTCGTTTCAGGGCATAGAACTGCTCGACTGCGGGGCCGTTGTAGATGTTGCAGGGAGATGGGAGTTTGTCTACCAATGTCTTTGAGATATTTGTGAAGAAGGAGTTCAGAACATTGGCAATGTCGGTGGGGTCTGTAAGGAGGGCTCCATTATTTTCGATAGCTGATATTACGGTAGACGACTTCGCTCTTTTCGTGGGCGCTCCGAGTGTCTTTAGGGTTTTCCAGAGGACTTTACTGTTTGTTTTGTTGGAGTCGAGGACGTTTTTGATGTAGGTGGCTGCGGGACACAAATACCATGCAGTGGTCACTGAGTCCTGATTTGATCACTCCACTGTCACATATAAATTTGGGGTTACTGGCAAAAATGTGATCAATGGTAGTTTTTGAGTTCGATGTTATTCGGGTGGGTTCGGATATCAGCTGTTTAAGTCCAGTGGAGTTGCAGAAGTCTAGAAGACGTCTTCGTACGGCTACAGTGTTAGGGTTGCGTGAGTTCAGTGTATCGCTGTTGGTATCTCCCAAAATGAAAATCTCTTTGTATTTGGAAATGTCGCCTAGTTGGAGCAAGGACTACTCTACCATTGCAGCCATATACAGGCCGACAGGTATACGCAACAGTCTGTCAGTGCAGCTGTTCGCGCTTTCAGACCTTTAGCAGTTTAACCTGCCAAATTAAGATGTCTTCTAGATAATAAATCGACTTTAGCCTATGACGAGTATTGGATACACTACATTAGCCGAAGCCAGTCTATGCGCGACCATTCACCCGCTGGATATACCCGGGAGACTGGATTCATGAGGCTTAATCTTATTGCGGTGTAAGCCTACTGTACTATTCGACTGATCGTAATATATAATCTCTGACAAATATTATTCACTTTCGGGAAATATTAACAGTTCCTTTAGGACGTGGCGCTCTAAATATGTAAACAGAGCTATGACTTAAACTAGTCACAACGGGATGGCTATAGATTCATGTATATGGCGCATTCTTTAGGAGATGCTTTGTTATCACTCACAATCATACACACTACTGCATAATACTGCACACCGATCTGCCGACCTTCACTAATTTTAGTCACATATATAGAGAACAACAACTGATACCTGTAGTGCCTATGAAATAGCATTAGATTCACTTCAAAACCACTTTAAGGTGAGTCGCAATCGTTATATGTAACCGGTCTCTCTTACCTTCAGTATATCAAGAAGATTGAGGGTTTTGTAATTATTCATCGATATTCCAAATATAATATTCCATCAACTGATATAAAGAATAACCGACAGTAAATAGCAGTATAAATGTTAAGGTATAAATTGTTATGATATGATAGATTGTAACATTGCATTGAGTTGTATGTTATGAGTTGAGTTATGTATGATAACAGACATACGTTCTATAATTAAGCCTACTAATGTTGGGCTAAAGCCTGAAAACACAGAGATTCTAAAGCCGGTCTTCTGGCTGTGGACAAAATACACATACTGACTCAATTGCATGAGTTTCTGTATACAATCTCCAACACAGAGTCAAAAAACGCTCTGATTGGTTGACCGAACAAAGAAACGACAGAGAACAAAGAAAAAGCTCCACGTGTACAGATCAGCTGTTAGCTGTCGTCATAGTAACTACACTGTTTCAAGAGGATTTAGCGTATTGCGACATAAAATTGCTAGTTATGTCCGCTAAAGTACACATACAGATGAAATGGCTTTTTGTGTCCACTAAAACACCAGTACAGTAATGAAACGGCCTTTTATGCCCGTTAAACCAACTACAGAGTACTTTGCGGGGAAAATAACCAGCCAATTCCGCAAAAGCTTTTACACCGCTCCCAGAAAATGGGATTTAATTCTATAAAATATAAAAAATCACAGTTTCTAAAATATAAAAATACTCTAAACAGTTAGTTTTTCTTGCGCAGACGGCGTTTACGCAGTTTTTTGAGGCTAGCAAGAGTCCTTTTCTCTTTGGGGCGAGCCACTTTACTATGAGGGCTGTAACTCCTGGGTGAAGGGTGCAATACAATTGCATCAGAAGGTTTAGGGTTACGGTCGATGTCTCCCCATTTCGATATGCTTCTCCTCGAGCTGATTTTCCTCCGCTTATCGTTGGATGCGTTCGTCCAAAACTCTTGCAGAGAATAGGGTCGTCCAAGTTCGATATCCTCTTAGAGATTCTGAATTTCCTGATCGAACTGAGATAAAGTTAATTCGTTTATCGCTTGGACTTGCTACTGCAATTTACGTTTCTCTAAACCATGGTAGGTTCATTTTCAGATCTTTTGACAAATAGTGTCCAACGCATTTCGTATAACTCTTTCCTCCGCTTCGGTGACAGGTTGTATCGGGTTAAACAGGGACGATGGTACGGTTGAATGGCGATATTAGATGTCTGCGTCCCAATCCGACTAAGTAAGATGGGTGAATATTTAAGGGAGCCCACAACCGGAGTGCCACCGACTAACTGTTCGGGTAACGCAACACCAGATCTTTGAACAGTGAGTACAGTTCGAGAGGATCCGTGATACTATTAGGATCAAGAGTCATGAGGTCTAAATAGGGAATGAGGAGGTCTGACCGAGTATTCCGATACTCTGATCATAGGTTTATTTAAGGATCGTTTGAGTCGAGCGAGCGTAGGTGTTACATCGAACAAGTTTTCGCTCAAAACTCCCATAAATATAGCGAGTAAAACCGTGTTTAAAGCAACGTCTCCTCGCGGATGCTTATGTCCTCCCGCTTGTTGGTTGGGTCTTGGGCATTCATTGCAATAATACCAAAGACGCACGTCTTGTAGGAGAAACGCGGGTGATATTTATTCGGTTTTACAATGTTTCTCTCAAGAATTCCAAATATACGTTGGAGTTACCGCGTTTATCCGGTTCTTTAACGTCTTCTCTTTCGAGTTGATTTCGAATAGAATTTTCGCATTCGATTCTCAATTTATCGTTCCGACTCCGCTGGGTATGATATTTAAATAGGACCATTTCCCTTTCGGTGTCGATATCGTCCGTATCGTATAAATCGATAGGATGGCCAGTAGTTAAGAAGTCCATATACGTACCATTACAATGCGTATAGCGAGCAGTGAATTTTCGATAGTCCAATTCACGCGTAAGTTGCTCCTGGGACATCGGCAGTTCGATATAACGACCATCGTCCTCCGTAGTAGTTGGACTAGCGTCGCTGCATATCAAGCTATCAACAACGCCTGCAACGGTATAGTATATTTCTCCCTGATACCAAGATCATCTTCTATCAACTGAGTCATAGCTGCTATATGAGTTTATCAATATTATAATGAGTTGATATTTAGGCTAGCGGGCGTCGCTGCCTACCCCTCTCGGCCCCCGGACAGTGCAAGATCCTCAGCGCTGGTGTACTTTCGCCGATGTGCCTATCGCCAACGTCGTAGCTGCACAACGACCACAACAACCAGCGCGAGTCACTCCACCGTCCGTCCCAAAGGCTTAGATTTACTTCAGGTTCTTACTGGAGAGTTAGGGCTACTTTCACAATTGCGACTCGCTACTGTAAACACACCTTAGTAGTAACATTCACCTACAAACGCACAAATTCCACGTAACTGTCACAAATGGTACGCATTCTATCACACATTTGGGTCATTTGTCCGTTAGTCAAGTGCCTTCCAGAATGTCACGTTATTATTATGTATCCTTGGATACTAACAGTGTGCTATTTTTTCCCTATGCTATTCAATGGGGGAAGCTTTCTATTGTTCTTTTAACTCACTTCTAATTCTAGCGTGGTTGTTGCCATGGTGACATTATGGAAAGCTAGCGGTAGAATTAGGGTAATTCTCATGCATACAGATCTGGGATGCTATTTAATAGTAATTCTTTAATTGTCAATATCCTCTTTATACATGATTTTATGAATTTTATCGGCTATTGACTATATATTGGAGATTCTCGCACACTGATACACTTAATAGGGTAAATCTCCGCTCCCATGATCTATTAATTAAAGGAATTTTGGGAATGTTATAAATTGTATAAAATGAAAATTTATTGAATTCATTAAAATATGAATTTAAATTTATTCCCGTAAATTTTATTATTTAATGTTAAATAGACACAATTTTATTCCAGAACATATCTGGGGACTGGGATCCTTGATTCTAGGAAATTTGTCTTTTTTAAGAGTATCGGTAAGTGCTACGATATCTTAATCGACTAGAATTTTAAAGGATCTAAAATTTGACAGATTTTGTAAATATTAATAATTAATATTTAGGATGGGCACCAGTTTATTCCAGAACTTGTCTGGGGTCGTTAACCACTGATTCTAGAAATTTGTCTTTCAAGTATATCGGTGGGTGCCGCGATATCTTAATCGACTAGAATAGCAGATGGTCAAAGGGTTTAACAGATTTATTTTGCGTTTTACGCTACTGTTAAAGGGACATCACGCTACTATATGTATTATTTAATATACGGTATGAGAGCAATATCGCACGAAGCAATGTCAGTGTGAAGAGGCAAGTCGTTTCCATGGTCTACCCAGAGCTTGGTTTAGCCGAGACACGAGGATCTGAACTTTGCATTCCTAATACTCTGCCTACCAATAATACTTAAATATAGTAGGAGCTTTATTGTACTTTAACAAGTACAGACATTTCATCTTACTGTAGTTACGTATTTGTAATGTAATACGGACAGTAAGGAAAGAGAAAAATAATAATTTCTCGCCGTCGCACTAAATATATAATATATAAGTAATTAAGTAATAAACACTAATATATATTGCACTAAATAATCACTAAAATAACATTCTACTAAATAAAATTAAAGAAAACGATTATAATAAAATTACATAATAATACATACATAATATAAAATAATAAATAAATATAAAATAATATAGTCACACACCCACTCCGTATGTTGTTATGTTATGGAGTCCCTAGATATTTGTTGGATTAGGGAGGTGGTCGTGGGAAGAGTATCTTGCCTTCCATAGTTTCCGGACAGTTTTCGGTCTCTTTCCAGTAAACATAAACGACCAACTGGGCGATTGAGCTGCTGTGTCTCGAAGACAATTCCAGGTTTCCTCTTCGTCCTGGAATAGTGACGATAGAAACATCGGTTCAAATACACGACGGCCTTACAAAGCCGATTCCAGGATCTATAGTGGTCCATCGCTCCCGGCAGGAGAGGTGAGAGTCCCGGCGAGACGTCTGGTATTCCAGATCTCCAGTCTCTCTCTCTGATCTCCACGCCAGATCGGTTCGCGGTGGGGGAGTTTAGATCCACAGCGTCGTCCCTGGCTATGTGTAGTACAGACAGATCTATCACGGGTTTAAATAACCTTGATTTACTCGTCCGGGTTTTAGGTTTGACTTTCTCCGCTCCCTTGGCTTGTCTAATCTCAGCC
The DNA here is from genome assembly GCA_032718475.1 of Nemertoderma westbladi. Classification (NCBI taxonomy): domain Eukaryota; kingdom Metazoa; phylum Xenacoelomorpha; order Nemertodermatida; family Nemertodermatidae; genus Nemertoderma; species Nemertoderma westbladi. The sequence goes on along the minus strand of JAUCBJ010007115.1, from coordinate 48,228 downwards.
GTGGTAAGATGGGGAGGCCATTCATCTTCTTTACTTAGGAAGTCGGGTCTACCTAACCAGTCTGGAGTATCTGTCAGTTCTTGATGAGTTGCTACTCTGGAAGCGATGTCGGCTAGATTAATCGTCTCGGGGCAATGTCTCCATTGATCTACATTGGAGTTAATATCGTCATTATCTGAGGAGTATGGTGTTCCCTCAGTTGGGTCGTCAACTTCACTGCTCTCCACTTCCCGTTCACTTAATTGATATACCTGTTCTTTTGGTAATCTTTCCATAAGAGTTCTACGAGAAGGGCCAGAAAAGTACCAACCTACTCTAGTTCTTCCCGCATAGACTTGTAATGGTTGCGGTTGAGCAGGCCGTTTCTCCAATGTCTCAAGCGCTTCATGCGCATTTTGGCCGATGAGTATTTGCACTCCAGGGTAATCTGTGTTGAATCTAGGTATATTAAGCTGCTGGGTGGAATCGTCCTCATCCCAGTTATAAGGTTCTACTTGGCTGGTAGCGAAGTTCTTTATCGCCACCATTTTTACTGACCTTATACTATGTTCTCCTAGTTCATCCTGGGGGGTGGACAACACACCTACATAATAATCCGCTATTACTGTAGATTTCCAAACCTGCATAATTCCTGACATGTTTAGCTTAGTTCGGAACTTGGGTTGTCCAGCAAAGATGTCTTCGGCTAGTTCTTTGTCGATGAATGTTCCTGTGCTACCGGAGTCAAGGAGGGCGTTCACTATATAACTCCTTTTAGGTCCGTGGACCCTTAACTGTACTACAGGAAATTCTCGGATTCCTACATTGGAAGTTGGCGCTTTCCAAGATGGTTGTTGATCAGAAGTAGTTAGGGTGAGGTTGCTGTCAGGGTCCTTTTCATACGTAAGTGCTCGATACACTGCGGTATTTATCATGTAACAGGATTCATTTTCGTCGGAGAATTCATCCATATAGACTCCTTCCATCTCAGAACTTTGGTCAGTGTCATTCACATCACTGAATTGGACATGTAGTTCTGAATCGCTTACCTGACTCTGGCTGTTTCGTTCGAATTCAGTGTGCAACAAGATATGATGTTTCGCACCGCACTTTGCACACCTTGTGTCGGAGTAACAGGTTCGCCTTTGGTGTCCTTGTCTGAGGCAATTATAACACAACCGCTTATCCCACATGACTTCCCGTCTCTCCGTTAATGATTTATTTAGGAATTCATCACACATATTCAAACGGTGGGTCCCGTCACATAGCACACATTTCGATTTGATGTTACTTACCTTATTTTGAATAACATTGTGCACACTCGTTCTTTCTTCGGGCTTTCTAACCTGAATTCTCTTAGGAGACGTAGGAGGAGTTTTTCTTACAGGTTCTCTCCTGTCATTGGTTCGAGACTTGAATTTACTTACCTGTTCTTTAGGCGTTTTATTGACATAATAAGATCTTTCAGCATCTTTCCCACTGTCCTCTCCTTGAGAGGTCTGGCTTTCGCCGTCATCGGTATAACACACTGGTGTTACTTTTCTCCTAGAAACGGGTTTCTCACTTACCTTGTTTTCCGGTGTTTTCTCTCTGGACTGCTTTAGGAGCTGTAATTTCACTTCTCCATCTAAGAATGACATGAGATCAGCCATGGTAGGGTCTCGTCGTTGTTGTTCCATCATATATAACACTTTCTTATCCCAGCGTGTACCTACTCCACCCTTCGGTAAAGTAGAAGCCACGGCTCCAATAACCATAGAACTCTGATACTCATGAGACTTACCTAGCCAATCTAATTGTCTACAGATCTCTTGAATCTCATCGGAAAACTCTATTATCCCGCTGCTAATGAACTTTCGTGGCGCTACCAATTTTGCATACAAATACCTAGCTATGTTGTTCCTATTACCATACCTGATGTTTAGGGTATCCCAAACTTGTCTTAATCCATCTGGATGTCCAATAAACTTTAACGCCATTAACTTGGGAGATCCTTCCAAGCACTCGATGAGGAATCTAAGTTTCTCTCCGTTAGATAACACAGAGTTCTGTATGTCATCTTTGTAATATTCATTAAAAGGTAACCATTTCATCTCATCTCCATTGAACTTGACGATCTCTCCCACCTTTACCGCTTGACGGGCTTCGGTTCTAGCCATTTGACGCGTAAAACTTTCTTGGGCCATCGTGTTATTTAATATCGAGTTATCGGTATATAAATTTCTCGGATTATGATCAAGTCTATAGGGAATATCATTATCAACAGGTTTATAATTACCCTTAATAGGGTTCACTATAGGAGTTTCTACTTCACTAGCAGTATAGATGCGTATAGGCTCCACACGTTGCGCATGAGATACTTCAGACCTAACAGGTTGACACATTGTTACCGAGGGTGGTGGTATACCCTTTTGTGTATTTACTAATTTATCGCGTTCTAACGCGATACTTTGCTGCACTTCTTGCAACTCTAACCTACTTTCCCTTACTGTGCCCTTGAACTGCTTAACAGTGTCCTGCATCTGCCCGAGCAGGAGATCCATCCCCCGCCGTCCCTCATCCACCCACTCGACCGCTGAAGCGGGAGCCGCCAACGTTGTAGCGGCCGGACGAGGGACCACGGGCAACAAATCATTAATTTTTCGCTCGGAGTCAGGGACATGAACATTTTCAGGGGTAGTTCTGTGGGGCACAGGTAGCTTAGTGCTGTGCAGAGGGAATTTAGAGGTAGGTTCTGGGAGTACAGGTGTCTCTATCACCGAAGGGGTGATTTCAAGAACAGGCCTAATTATTTCAGGCTCATCTACTATAGTAAGGAGTCTTTCTATTTTAATTATTTGGTCTGTGGGTTCTGTACTACCTAAGTCTGTGTTAGTTAGTTGCCTTCTAACAGCTGGGGGCAAATCAGGCAATTTGTGACGGTGAGATGTTCTTCTACGCCTACCTAGACGAGATCTATTTCCTCCGCCTTCAGGATCGGTGGTATCGCCTTCCTCAGATTATGTATATCCCTGCCTTTTGGGAGTAGATCGATTCATCATCTGCATATTACTAGCTGTTAACTGTTTATTTATGCAGTCTTGATTCTCTTGAATATTTTCTAACTCTAGTTGGGTGGTCTCTTCAGCTGCTCTTCGTTCTGCTTCTGCCACTGCTCTTTTTCTTTCCGCTTCGGCCGCTGCAGCTGCCGCTTTTGCCTCTGCCGCTGCCGCTTTTCTTTCCGCTTCTACTGCTGCAGCTGCCGCTTTTGCCTCTGCCGCTGCCGCTTTTGCCTCTGCCGCTGCCGCTTTTCTATCCGCTTCTACTGCTGCAGCTGCCTCTTTTGCCTCTGCCGCTGCCGCTTTTGCCTCTGCCGCTGCCGCTTTTCTATCCGCTTCTACTGCTGCAGCTGCCGCTTTTGCCTCTGCCGCTGCTGCTTTTGCCTCTGCCGCTGCCGCTTTTCTATCCGCTTCTACTGCTGCAGCTGCCGCTTTTCTTTCCACTTCTGCCACTGCCACTGCCGCTGCTGCTGTCTTTCTATCTTCTATAAGTTTTTTCTTTACTTGTTCTTCTTGGACTCTAGTGATGCGGAGGCGTTCATCAAATTTAGCTTGGTTCGCAGCTCTCATATCCACATCGATTGTGTCCAACACAAGTTTGGCTCCTTCACTATTAGGGCTAAGCCACTCCAGCCTTCTCCTCAACTCTTCATCTCCTACAAAGCGTTGATAGTCTGACAGATAGATGTCAATAGCATCCCTCTTATGCGGTTTCTCTGCTGTCGCTTCACTTTCCACTTGGGAAAAGGTAGCGTCTGTTGATTCTCCAAGGGTTGAGCGCTCATCTAACTGAGATTTCCACGGGGCAGTTCTTTGAACTTGGAGACTCACCCGCTGTAACCAAGTCTTTACGGCAACTTGCAACGACGTGTCTTGTCTTCTTTTCGAAGCCTCCTCAAAGGCAGATAAGATTAGTCTGATTCTTAGAATTCTTTCTCTAACTTGATAAAGCAGCTCTCCCTGCTCTTGAGGTCCTTGTGGTTGTCTAAACAGTTGTTCCTCTAATCGCTCCATAGAGCTGAAGAATCCCTGTACGTATCCGGCTGCTGACCTCTTCCATACAGCTGGATCGATGGTTTCCTTTGTTACTCCCATCCTGTGTATGTCTTCCCAGGCAGCTTCCGATAAGTCAAACGGGAGTCCGGGTCCAGGGAAGTTCCATTGCGACTCGACAATAGACTTCAGTTCTTCCTTTGTGTATCCCGCATAACTATCCTTGGTCGATCGCTTACTTCTCGTCCAATCAATCTGGTGTTCCTCCACCGCAATCAATACCCTAGCGAGTACGGCTGCAGGAAGGATGAGAAGGGGATCTGAATAAACCACATCTGCCATCTTAGCTCCGCCCTCGGGTGTCAGCTCTACAGTATCCGCACCACTGGAGCTGTCGGTCCACTGAGAAATAAGTCTCTGCCGAAATCGACGAAATCTGCCTTGCCACGGCATGACTGGTCCTCTCTGTTGCAACAGCCAAGTGTGAGATCCAGCTTCACACTACAGCTGAGCAACAGGTATGAGGCTCTTGCCTCTGAGGCGGCAGATCACTGTGAGGGCTATACTGCCTTTACAGAAGCAGTTAAGTTAGCAGCTGCAGAAACAGTTCCTGTATACCCTCGAAACATGAAAAGGGCCCCCTGGACTGACAACAAAATTCAGAAGTGCCGAAATGACCTTCATAAGGCGCAGAAAGAGTCCCGACTCAAACAGACTACAGCGGCCAAGAATGCAGTTAAAGCTGCATCTAGGTCCCTGAACAGGCAGTACTCTGTTAATCTACAGGAGCTAATAAACCAACAGGTTGATGCCATCAATGATGCTGACGACAGCAGGCAATCATCCCAGGCATGGAAATCGATCAATCTGCTTACTGGGCGGAAAAGCCAACCAACCACCAAGGTTAAGGCTGAATCACCAGCCGATCGCCTCGTTCCGTAAAGGTCGTGGGACCATGGAGCCCATTTTGGCACTTAGAAGGATAGTTGAAGAGTTATCAAAAAAGAAAGACAGGCATCTGGCTGTTATCTTTGTTGACTTCTTCAAGGCCTTTGATTCAGTCTCTCGCTCACGTATGTTCAGCATACTTTCATTATATGGGATTCCTGATGAAATTATTGCAGCAATCAGATCAGTATACGATGGTTCGACAACATTTGTGTCTACTGTTGACGGTGACACAGAACCATTTGAAGTGTTATGGGGCGTCCTCCAAGGAGACACACTTGCACCATTCTTGTTCATTATTGTGGTTGACTATGTTCTACGCATGTCCTTAGATCATCATAATGATGATGGGGTGATGATAACTCCACCTACTGGGTCCAGAAGTCGAGGAAATCCTGCCAAGTACCTAACTGATGACTTTGCTGATGACTTAGGAGTACTCTCAGATTCATTAGAGGGAGCCCAGCGGCTCCTCCGCTCATTATAACATGCTGCTTCTAGTGTTGGTCTTTTTATTAACTCCAGAAAGACCAAAATTCTGACAGTTAACTTTGAAAATCCTCAGCAAGTCTCTGATCGGATGAGCATAAGCTCAAAGGATGGTATGCTTGAGCATGTGGACGACTTCTGTTACCTGGGATCATGGATCCGGAAGTCAGGTGAGGACCTTCGAATACGTAAGGGAAAGGCATGGGCAGCCTTGAATAGGCTTTCCAGGATTTGGAAGTCACCTAGAATTAATCGGAAACTTAAGGTCCGATTATTTAGAGCAGCAGTAGTTCCAGTACTCCTCTACGGGAGTCCATGCTGGGCTCTAACTGCTGAGGACACCAAATCTCTGGATGGCACATTCACAAGAATGCTACGCCGGGTACATTGTGTCAAGTACAATGCACACATCTCCAACCAGACACTATATAACATTGGAGGTGTCTCATTGGTTCCCCCAAGCTTGACACTAGAACAAAATCGCCTCCGCTTTGCAGGACATTGCTTTCGCCGTGAGGACCAGCCAGTGCATAATCTTGTACTTTGGCAGCCTCATGGAGTGAATAAGCATGGTGGACAGCCCATGACTTTCTTGAGACGCATCTTAAAGGACACTGGCCTTAAAGATGCGGATGATCTAGCAAATGTCATGGGTGATAGGGAGTTGTGGCGGTGCAATTTTGTTGACAAGCCGGCACAGCATTCTTAAAAATGCAGCTGCAATGCAGCATGCCGATCCTAGTAGTAGAGAAATAAGTGCTCGGCTCGAGTGTTGCTGCTGTTCCGCTGCTTCTTGGTCTCGTTTGACTTGAGCTCGAGTGCCTATGATAGACCTACGGTGTTGGACCAGCTTAGGGTCTGATATTACTACTGGAGGGATGACCTTTCTTACAGTAGGAGGTGAGTTGAACTTTGTTCTCACACGTTCCACACTCCTATCTGGGTCACAGATGGTTGTATCTAAGAGACTGTCTGACAGGTTTTGCTTAGTATCAGACATGTTTGTTGGTACAGTTGAATGCCTACTGCTATATTACAGCTTAAGCAAGTCTAGTAATTCAGTATCAACTGTTAGCCTAGTAATTAATTACCGATACTGCTACTCAGTGTAGCGTGATATATATAATATATTAGAATACCGGTATGCTTATAGTATATATATATAAGTATTATTACAGACTAGTTTGTCACAGAATACCGGTATATAATTTTAGTACAAATATATATAAATATATAATAGGCCTATCGTGAATACCGGTATACAGCTTACACTTATAGTATATATAAGTATAATTATGAACTACTGTAGAATTAATTACAGAATACCGGTATAATTTCAGCCTAAATTTATAGAAATAAATATAATAAGCCTATTGTAAATACCGGTATATCAATTATTTTTTGGAATAATTGAATTTCTGAATTTTAGGGGTTACTTGGTTACTTTAACTTACTTTATTGCCGTTATTTAAACAGTAGTTCAACTGATATTGAGACCTAATTGTTGTATGGCAGGCCTACTATTTATAAATCGTTTGAGTTGATTTATAATATATATACCCGTTTTAATGGGTTTTTGTCAATATTTGAAATAAATGTTATTATTTCTGGGAAGGAGTCACTGCACAGAAGCTGTACGCTCTCAGTGAAGTGCTACTTGTTGGACACTAAAACAAATAATTCTAATTTACCTAAGTTACTTATTACTACAAATTACGTACAATTCGGGGTGAGTTTACAATCTCTAAATAAACACAAAAATTACACGTACGAATTTTTAGGGTAATTTTACAAGAAGTCTACAAACCAGCCTAACAAAGGGTTAGAAATCTGGTTATTACAAATGGAAAGGATACTACGGTATTTGAAAATAATAAGCAGTAGTAAATATATTGCATTGTCCAGATAGGAAAATACCACCGTCTGACGACTTATAGCCGTATCGCTATAAGTACTACGTTATGTATCACGGAGTGTCCCTACCTAGAAGTTAATTACCGCGGTCTACCAGAACCAACGTGTCTATTAACCACTTTACAACACAAATATACTGCCTACACACTAATTACCCTCGGAAAGTATTGTACACTAAACCCTAAATTAGGTACAAGTACTTGTACAACCAATAACTAGCAGTTAGAAATACTTGTACAGCTAAAAGAACCACGGTATCTGCTGGAGTGACCAGTGCACAAAATCACCAGTCTTTACCTATGCTGAGCAGCCCTGATGTAGTACTGGGGTTAATTTAACTATAACGGTATATATAACAAGCACAATTACTGTAGGAATAAACTTGGGGATATGAATGTTGCGAATAATCGCATAAACTCTGAATAATAAATATTACGCTACCCGTACAAACTACTCAAACAAAATACAAACCAAACGCTGGCAGACTACTATCAAGCCTAAATAAATATAAATAATTACAGTATGTGCAGATTCCGAAATGGTTAGTTAGTATGCGTTCTAACCGAGTAGTACGACTTATTCTTTCGGGGGGGTTTACCTTACAGCTCTGGCTGCCCCTACGTTCCTAACTAGTACTTTATCGGACAGACACTCTACACACACTACAACCTCTTCAGACCTAACAACAGCCAGACAACAATCTAGCCTATAAATTATCTGAATAAGAAATATTACGGTACCTGTACAGACTACACAAACGAAGTACAGACCAAACGCTGGCAGACCACTATAAAATAAACTACATAAGCCTAAATAAACTACAGGGCATGCAGACTCCGAAATGGTTAGTTAGTATGCGTTCTAACCTAGTAGTACGACTTATTCTTTCTGGGGGATTTACCTTACAGCTCTGGCTGCCCCTACTTTCCTAACCGGCACTTTATCGGACATACACTCTACATGCACTGCAATCCGTTCAGACCTAACAACGGTCAGACAACAGTCCAGCCTACAAATTATCTGTACAATATGAGCAGGCTTACACGTCTTCTGCTCAATATTAGCCTACTAGTAAATAAAACTGACAGAAATAAGTAAAATCTTAATAAAAAACCAGGGCTGCAGTCCCTGATTAACTATCAAGACCTACCGGTATATAATTATCAAATTCGAATAATACTGCTGTACCTGTACTGCTATAAGTACCGGTTCCGGTACTTCAACTTTATTGCTTACTGCAATAAAGAAGTATATCTGTTATTGTTCGCGCTTTCAGACCTTTAGCAGTTTAACCTGCCAAATTAGGATGTCTTCTAGATAATAAATCGACATTAGCCTATGACGAGTATTGGATACACTACATTAGCCAAAGCCAGTCTATGCGCGACCATTCACTCGCTGGATATACCCGGGAGACTGGATTCGGAAGCTTAATCTTATTGCGGTGTAAGCCTACTGTATTATTCGACTGATCGTAATATATAATCTCTGACAAATATTATTCACTTTCGGGAAATATTAACAGTTCCTTTAGGATGTGGCGCTCTAAATATGTAAACAGAGCTATGACTTAAACTAGACACAATGGGATGGCTATAGATTCACGTATATGGCGCATTCTTTAGGAGATGCTTTGTTATCAGTCACAATCATACACACTACTGCATAATACTGCACACCAATCTGCCGACCTTCACTAATTTTAGTCACATATAAAGAGAACAACAACTGATACCTGTAGTGCCTATGAAATAGCATTAGATTCACTTCAAAACCACTTTAAGCTGAGTCGCAATCGTTATATGTAACCGGTCTCTCTTACCTTCAGTATATCAAGAAGATTGAGGGTTTTGTAATTATTCATCGATATTCCAAATATAATATTCCATCAACTGATATAATGAATAACCGACAGTAAATAGCAGTATAAATGTTAAGGTATAAATTGTTATGATATGATAGATTGTAACATTGCATTGAGTTGTGTGTTATGAGTTGAGTTATGTATGATAACAGATAAACGTTCTATAATTAAGCCTACTAATGTTGGGCTAAAGCCTGAAAACACAGAGATTCTAAAGCCGGTCTTCTGGCTGTGGACAAAATACACATACTGACTCAATTGCATGAGTTTCTGTATACAATCTCCAACACAGAGTCAAAAAACGCTCTGATTGGTTGACCGAACAAAGAAACGACAGAGAACAAAGAAAAAGCTCCACGTGTACAGATCAGCTGTTAGCTGTCGTCATAGTAACTACACTGTTTCAAGAGGATTTAGCGTATTGCGACATAAAATTGCTAGTTATGTCCGCTAAAGTACACATACAGATGAAATGGCTTTTTGTGTCCACTAAAACACCAGTACAGTAATGAAACGGCCTTTTATGCCCTTTAAACCAACTACAGAGTACTTTGCGGGGAAAATAACCAGCCAATTCCGCAAAAGCTTTTACAGCAGCAGTCCAGCAGTGCTTACCCATAATACAGTAATATGTGATTGAAAATGGGGTATATCTTTTTGACCCCGACGGAACGGCGACCGAGTGGGAAATGAACTATATTCTCCATCCTGGGGCCGCGATACCCATGGACACCGGGAGTCAAAACCGGGATCGGCAGTTTCTGCTAGAAAGCATCCGACGGAAAACGGATACCCTGTACCCCCAATCGTGAATGAGCTGATCTTCTCGAACCGAACGATATTGAGGAGGGATAGAGGCTTGCGTCCCGAGCCGCACCGAGGTTACAGGGCCCATTCCTTTCCTCGGAAGGGTTTTGGGTGTATGTGATGCTCGGAGCGAGGAGGGAAGCAAGCCATGGGGGGAGCTACGGGACCCCTCGAAGCGCGATTAGCCGATGATCGATACGATTCTTTCTCGATAAACTATAGAGATAAACTCTTGTCGAAGGAAAACAAACTCATTATCGATAATAAAGACCCACGGCTCCATTCTATCTCGAAAACAAACTCGATAATCCTGATGATGGGAGTAAAGATCAACCCCAACTTGACTTTCTGAACTCATTCCGTATCACACAAACTCGATAATGAGTCAGAACCCGATCACGTCATATGAACTCTAGGCCGAGTCATATTATTTAGGACCATACCTTTATATATATAAAATCGTTTGCTTCTATATAGTTCCCTACGTGGAACAAGGCAATAACAAGATTTGTCGCGTTTGTGTGAAAGAAATTTAATTTTATAATTACAATTTATGAATTACCTCTGGGAAAAGAGAATTAATTATTGTGCGGTGTATTTAAATAACTTCAAACAGAAACCGCGTATATTTTTTGGTCAACATTTTTGCAGACACCACGACATCACGCTGAGCAGTTATTTTTTAGGACATCAAAATATATTTTCAAAATCTTGGCTCAAAATCGTTCTTCATGACCAATTTGTTCCAAATCTGCCATGGGGGGAGTGTAAACGATTTTTCGCGCCTCCGTAGGCAAACATACAAAACGCCACCTTCAAGGCAGAACCCCCTAAGTCGATTTTTGTAGTTCTGAGATAATCGATAAAAACTGTTTATTTTTTAGAGAGATGCCTCAGTTTACTTGTTATTGTGTTTTTCGACAAATAAATATATGTAGAATTCATATAACTAAACTTTATATTTCATTTAGAATCACCTTTGAAATATAATGCGGTTTTTTTGTAAAAATTCGGACTTATGGTGTTTTGCCAAAACAAGGGGGAACACCGTTTTCTGGTATTATCCCGTAACTATACGATAGTTGCGGGGTATTGCCTAGAAAACAAGGCATCCTCAATTAGGTAAAACACCATAAGTCCGAATTTTTACAAAAAACACGCAAAATATATCAAATTATAGCCAAGGCGTGTATCGTGCCTTAATTATTTAGTGCGTAGTGTGCAAACGTAATACATGTGCGCATTTGTTATTAGCTAATACGTGCTATCTAACATGTTAACTAGCACATGAGCAGGTGTTAGTATTACCTGTGAACGCAATAATAACAAATAAGCACATACAATACAGCTAACACACTTGCGCACATGTTAGAAAATTTTTTAATTAAAAATTCTAAAGTGCTCCATAAGTTTTTGATATTTTGGTATTAATTGCTTTTAAAATAAGTACGGGACTGTAGTTAGAATCATGTATCAATACAAATTGAACAAAATATAGCCAAATACAGAACTATATTGAACAAAATTTAGATTCAAGCAAACGGAACTCTAAGTACAAAATATAGCCATGGGTGGTACTCTACATTAAGAAGTCTAGCTACGTCATGACGAATAATTAAAGACTGTTTTTTCTACAGTACGTGGCAACATTTTGAGCAACTCTATCAGCAACTTGGTGAGCATGTCAGGTTGCCGATCAAGTTGCTCTATGTAAACGCGAAGTTTGTTGCTGTAAAAGATGCCTCAGATAACAAACATTAATGAGGGACACAAACATTAATAAGGTACACAAACATTAATGAGGGACACAAACATTAATGAGGTACACAAACATTAATGAGGGACACAAACATTAATGAGGGACACAAACATTAATGAGGTACACAAACATTAATAAGGTACACAAACATTAATGAGGGACACAAACATTAATGAGGTACACAAACATTAATGAGGTACACAAACATTATTAATGAGGGACACAAACATTAATGAGGGACACAAACATTAAACGAGGGACAGATATCAATCAAGTGCACAAACATTAATCATGGGCGCCATCGTTCCATTCCATTCATTTCACCCCCCATGGCACTTAGTATGATTCCTGTTACCACCCATACACATACAATATATTACAGTATTACAATTCTCATTACTGTCAAGCAATACAATAACAACAATAAATAATAACATATTAATCTGACCAAACCAATAATCTCTGTTATTACCAATTGAGGGAAAGGATCAGGTTACAGAGATGGTTTTTCTAACCAAAACAATAAACGATGTTGTGGGAGACATGAACATGACATGAAGGGGAGACAGGAATGGGGGGGGGGTGTAACATGAATGGTGGGGGTAGGAGGTAAATTGAAAATATGGGGGTATAACAGCCGGGGGGGGGGGGGGCGTAGCAGCAAAACAGGCAGCTGAACAACGTAACCAAACGTGCTTTCAATTAATTTCCATCTAATTAGGTAAATGGAATGTATACAAAGCGGCGCTTCTTTGATCGAAGCTCACGTTCCCATGGTAGTATTTTTTCAGTATATCAGTTTATCACTTATTATCTGATCGTCTGATGGCAAGCATCACCATCGCTCATATTAATATCCATTGGCAAGCATTCACCCCTATTAATGTTTGTGCCCCTGATTAATGTGTGTCCCTCATTAATGTTTGTGTCCCTCATTAATGTTTGTGTACCTCATTAATGTTTGTGTCCCTCATTAATGTTTGTGTCCCTCATTAATGATTGTATCCCTCATTAATGTTTGTGTCCCTCATTAATTAATTGTGTCCCTCATAAATGTTTGTGTCCCTCATTAATGTTTGTCTCCCTGATTACTGTGTGTTCCTTATTAATGCTTGTGTCCCTCGTTAATGTCTGTGCCCCTTATTAATGTGTGTCCCTCATTAATGTGTGTCCCACATTAATGTTTGTGTCCCTCGTTAATGTTTGTGCCCCTTATTAATGTGTGTCCCTCATTCAATGTGTGTCCATCATTAATATGTGTCCCTCATTAATGTTTGTGACCCTGATTAATATCTGTGTCCCTTATTAATGTATGTGCCCTTGATTAATGTGTGTCCCTAATTAATGTTTTTGTCCCTTATTAATGTTTGTACCACTTAATTAATGTGTGTCCCTGATTAATGTTTGTACCACTTAATGTGTGTCCCTGATTAATGTTTGTGTCCCTGATAAATGTTTGTATCCCTGATTAATGTTTGTGTTCCCTCCTCAATAATGTTTGTGTCATGGCCGCAGTACAAACCAGTATATGAATGAGAAATTACGGTGATTTAAGGGGTTTTACAGGTTGTTATTTCTGATTTAAGGGGTTTTGCCAGGTAGACTGAATTTCATATACTTGAATTTACGGTGTTTTGCAAGCCAATTATTGACTTGTGGGGTTCTGCCTCGAAGTGGGCATCAGTTACGGGGAACAGTCTTTGGCTTATAACTCAAAAATGGCTGGTAGAAAAGCTTCGGGGTTCTGCCAAACGAAAAAGCCGATATAGAATTACCCAAAAAGTCAAAAACATGAAAATCGAAAAAAATTTACTTAGGGGGTTCTGCCTTGAAGGTGACGAAAATACACTTCATCGGGACTTTGATTTTAATAACGAAATAATTACAATATAATTATCCCCCCCTTCCTTATCCAGTCGTAATATTCATCTCAAAATATTCGACGCAATATTCATCCCAGAAATATTCACCAAAATATTCAATATTATCCCATATCTCACATTATGACTTATTGCCCCAACCCAGATATCCTTAGTTGTGGCGGGCGTGTCAAGCCTTGCCTGATCCGCCCAATACACTCCATCCAATGCACTATCCAGGGTCCATTGTTATCCAATACATCCCTTCCCTTACACCGGCCCCCAGTACACAGCCTATGGCCACCACCCAATAGCAGTAGGGAGTGATTGACTAGTCACCTTCAAAACTCCACCCAGGCACCAATATTAATTGGTCTATATTATTGAGTCTATATCTAATATTGTTCGAACGTGCACCAATATTAATTGGTCTATTAAATTGGGTAATTATATTTAACATTGTTTGAATGTAAAGTCTCTGCCCAGAAAGTCCACCAGCGCGCAGGTGATAATTAGGGGTCAACTCCATATTGACCCCACATCAGGCTATAAATAGGGGCGCATCGGGACTAAAAACTCAAGAGTCTTCACTCTGCCTCAGGCATAACTGTTGAGCCCTGCTCCTCAGTACAGCAGAGGTGCTTGGCCTAGAAGTCAGCTCTGTTCTGAGTTGGTGCCGTCTTTGTTGCTGGATCGGGCCTGCGAAAGGCTTTGCGGTCGCCAGTAACATAAGACGATTTCGCCGTCGGTCGGCTGTACTATCTCGCCTAAAAGCCAGCTCTGGTCCAAGTTGGGGCCCTCTTTGTTGCTGGATCGGGCCTGCGAAAGGCTTTGCGGTCGCTAGTAACGTAAGACGGTTCCGCCGTTGGTCTGAGCACATTGGCTAGACAAGCCCGGAGCGCTTGTGTGCTTCCTCTCGCCTACCAGGCAAAAGTGGCAGCGTCTCCACCGGCTCGGCTCTCCTGCCCACGGTAGTGCTGGTGCACTGTCTGCAGGCTATATGTTTATTTGTGGTTCTCCCAAATAAACCTCTATGGTCTGAGAACAAATTGCAGCTAATCTTTTAAGTCCAATCGGTACCACCCCTGTTTGGACTCAGACGGTAACGGTAACCTGGTGTTCTGCACTATCGCCAAGTTCCAATAGCGTGAAGCTGCACCAAGTTTATTATGACTTTTCCATAACTTTATGAAGTTGTGAGATGAAGCGGTAGGCATTTGCCAGGGGTTGCATAATGAAGTAAATGAAATACCAAATTAAAGTTGGAGTTTGATAATTAGGGTAAGTGTTCGGGGTCTTGCCTGGCAGTAAAAAAGGGTTAAGTGTATGTGAACGTTTTCGCCCTACCGGGCTACTTCAGCCTTTATTAATGAAACAGGTACAGTATTATACAAGAAAAATAAGTGCATCCCTTCACCAGTTCAAAATTCCCTCTCAAAATAAGAACCCTTATTGCATCAAAAGAGAAAGCATACAAGAACATCCGGTAAAACGCATATATCGATTAAAGCGATGATCTATGTACAAATGTCCAAATATAAGCATAAAGTAGAAGAGTCGGGCAAAGTCAAGTTTATGTGTCATGGTAACAGGCAAAAACATAAATCGTACGTACAGTAGTATATTAAGGATAGGTAAAGTGTAAAGTAAAAGAATCGATTTTAGAGGTTGGAATAAAATATTATATGTTATATCGCGCACAAGTACACAGAAACAGATGCTCATTGTGGTAAGAATATAGTTAACACGGTATGCAGGCTTGGTATGTTTAAATGTCATGGCAACACGTAATAACAAAAGTCGTACGTACAGTAGGCACGAAACGGGTTTAAAAGTCAAAAGAAAGTGAAATCTTAAATGTTATATCGCGTACAAAAACACAGAAACGGATCCTCTTTGTAGTAAGAATATTTATTAAGACGTTTTTCAAAACAATTGATTATTATTAGAGTTTTTCCCTTTATTTGTATATTTTTTCCAGTGTATTTTTAGCAAAACAAAACGGCTAAAAATATGGTATATTTTATCTGCTTTTTGGATTATTTAGAGGCTATACTTTGGATCCTAACGGACCCAAAGCACCCCTCACCCGGTTTCTATCTTTTTCCTCATCCCAGAGGTTTTTCTGCAGTGTTACAGTAGGCTATTTCATTTATTTAGAAGGAAGCAATATACAGTATTATTTGGGAAGAATAGAAAATCACTGTGTTTTTGTACTATATTGAAAAGTTGTGGATGTCCGTAAATAACAAGTCATTGAAGGACCGTGTTCAAGTGGAAATATTTTATGTTAGCCGGAAAACCAAAACACTAAGCGAAAGTAGAGCACTACCTGGAACCTTTTTGAGATTCAAAGCCGTTTTAGGAGCTTATCGTGCCAAGGAGCACGAGAAATCCATTATACTGACTGACAATCAGACATAATAGACTTCACTAAAAATGAAAACTGACTTCGGAAGTGAGGTATGATGGATGTCCTTATATTTTGACAGACAGATCGTTGGACAGACCGACTGACAGACATAACAGTTTTCGTTAAAAGTGAAAACTGACGTTTGGAATTATTGTTTATTGTTATATTGTGACGGACAAACCGTCAGAAACACAATCACAGACAGACAGTTCACAGACCCCCCCCCCCCCCCCCCCCCTTAAAATCAGCATCCCTGAAAACATTAATAACCTGAAAATCAATGTATTTAATTGATCAGTTACAAATATAGTTCAGTACAAATACAACAATTTTGTTACCGGTAACTTTAAGATTTATGAACAGAATTGATATGGGTGATTAGGTAGACTTGCTGGTTGAATTCTTTATGACAATAACCGCACTATGTTTGATATCTTTATGTATAGAGTCGACATGACGTTTTAGGTGGTTTTTGTAACTGAATTCTTTATTACAATAATCACACTTATGCTTGATATCTTTATGAATAGAGTCGATATGTTGTTTTAGAGCGCCTTTTTGACCAAATGATTTTCCACAATCGGAGCAGCTATACTTGATAATACCTTTGTGGGTAAAGTTAATGTGGGTATTTAGATTTGTTTGATAGCTGAATTCTTTATTACAATAGTCGCACTTATATTTGATATCTTTATGTATAGAGTCGACATGTTGTTTTAGTACGCATTTTTTAGCAAATGATTTTCCGCAGTCGAAGCAGCTATACTTGATGATACCTTTGTGGGCAAAGTTAATGTGGGTGTTTAGACTGCCTTGCTGACTGAATCCTTTATGACAATAAACGCACTTATGTTTGATATCTTTATGTATAGAGTCGACATGTTGTTTTAGTTCGGCTTTAGTAGCAAATGATTTTCCACAATCAAAACAGTTGTACTTGATATCTTTATGAAAGTAGTTCACATGGGTGTTTAGACTACCTTGCTGGCTGAATTCTTTACTACAATAACCGCACTTATGTTTGATTTCTTTATGTATAGAGTCGACATGTTGTTTTAGTACGGCTTTTTTATCAAATGATTTTCCACAATCGGAGCAGCTATACTTGATGATACCTTTGTGGGCAAAGATAATGTGGGTGTTTAGATTCCTTTGCTGGCTGAATTCTTTATAACAATAACCGCACTTATGTTTGATATCTTTATGTATAGAGTCGACATGTTGTTTTAGTTCGGCTTTAGTAGCAAATGATTTTCCACAATCAAAACAGTTGTACTTGATATCTTTATGAAAGTAGTTCACATGGGTGTTTAGACTACCTTGCTGGCTGAATTCTTTATTACAATAACCGCACTTATGTTTGATATCTTTATGTATAGAGTCGACATGTTGTTTTAGTACGGCTTTTGTAGCAAATGATTTTCTACAATCGGAGCAGCTATATTTGATGATACCTTTGTGGGCAAAGATAACGTGGGTGTTTAGATTCCTTTGCTGACTGAATTCTTTATTACAATAACCGCACTTATGTTTGATATCTTTATGGGTAGCGTCAACATGCTTCTTTACATAATTTTTGCGTTTAAACAATTTCTCACAATAATCGCATTTATACTTATTCTTGACGTCTTTATGAACGGATTCTATATGTCTCTCTAAATTCCCTTTGTTATTAAATAATTCATTACAATGCAAACAGGAACTGGTATCTGAAGAAGATACCAACTCCCCAACAGTTTTATTAGAACTACCTGACTCTGTTGTTGCACAACTGATTGTCGCTTCTGTACCTTCAGTTTCAATAGGCCTACCATACGAACAGTCTGGGCCGTCGTTTTCTCGTTTTTCAACAATAAAAGAATCTCCAGATGGTTCATAGGAAATATCTTCGTCATCTAGTACAGGGACAACATCTACTGCACCGAACAAATTGTTGTGATCTTCGATCGGAGATGATCCGTAAACGCAGTTCTCTTGTTTAACATCAAGAGAATAGGGGGTGGAGTCTGATGGTTCTCTCTTTATAATTATAAAGTCTGTTGGTTCTTTCTTTATAATTATACAATCCGTTTGTTCTTTCTTTATAATTATACCGGCACCAGATTTTTCTATCAATAAATTAGTATGTTGTTCCATTATCCAATCTTCAGTAAAACTTAATCAATACATTAAATACAGATGGCAGTAGTTTTAGGTATGTCAAGCTCTTCACTAATATAAATTTCATGCGATGTAAATATAATAAATAGATTATATAAGGGCATTCAAAAGTTGCATGTCGCTGAAACGGAAAAAAGCAGGTTATAGTGACAGTGACAAGCAAATGGAACCAAAAAAAACTATCAAGTACTACCCGTATAGAGTAGTAGGCCTAGTTTGACAACCAAACGGAACTGACAACCAAACGGAGTATTTGGGAGATTCGTAGGACCGAGCGATGATGCAAAAACAGGTTCTATCACATTTGAGGCACAGTGACAAACACCTTTCCTCAGTGGCCATTTTTGGAGCGATTTGTCTCAAATTTGACACATACACTCTCTGATTTATGTGTAACTTAATAGAAAAAAAAGAATGTTTTAATTAGGTGATTCTCCGCTTCGAGGAGCATGATGAAAAATCATGAGTTTATGGCCTTTTCCTCGAAAAGACAATTTTTGCCTGTTTTTTGCCCATTTCCTCAATTTTCCTTCAATTTGCTGGAAAATCTGCAGACAGACACCCTAGGTCGTGTATTTAATGTGGTGTAAATTTTATGGCTGCAGAGAACGATGTGCCCTTCGCTCAGCATGTGAAAAAACTGCATTTACTAGAAAAATATTTAACTTAGTTTGTCCACTGTCAGTACTACTACTGCCCTGCCAGTTCCAGATAACCGCACTATAGCAGTACCGGTACCTACTTTACTGTAAGTAGGCTCTCAACTAATAGTGAAATAATATTTTAAATGGCGATGTTCAATTATTGTACCGGTGGCACTGGGGGAGGGAGGACGAATGCCAGTTTAAGTGCCTGAATAATTTACGATTAGCAGAGATTTGGCGGAAGTCATCTGCAGCCGTCTTTCTGTGGTGGATAAGACATGGTCTCGGTCTGGAAACACCCCCAACGTGTTGTCGTTGCTTGATGACAATGAAGCGGGATGACGCGAAGGGTAAATTATAATTGCATTTGTTCCCATAGGTTTAGTTGTAATTGTGGCCCATACTTGTTGCATGTAGTAATTATAATTTGTAGTTAATTTCGTAGTTTTTAAATTTAATTACACAGTAGGACATAATATAGGACTAACTTACAATATAATTATGTTGTGAATTGTGAATTACTTTACAGTACTTTGATGTGGCATTTTATACTGAAGCATTATTCATGTTGTCATCGGCGAAATGCCATTTTAAATAAATATATTTATTCGACATACTGTCAATAATTAAAATCAATTATAATTAAAATAATTTTTTAGTTTGTTTTTTTAATGTCAAATTATTATTAAGCAATTATTATATTACAGTGCACATTTTTAGGAATTGTGGCATTTCGTAAAATATGCCTAATAAATCAATTTACAGTTTGTGGCATTTATTAATAGTTAATTAGCTGTTTTAGTTAATTAGGTAATTATATGCAATATTACAGTGCAATGTATACTAATCAGGTATTGTTATTATTACTACTATTACGTTAATAAATAAACTTTCAAATAATTAGGTTTCTTAATAAGGGCATAGAGGAATCAACCCACTTTGAAAAGGAATGGTTTGCCATGGATATAGCCGAATCAACAAACTTTTGAAAAAAGTATAAGATGTTCTCCATGGGCAAAGGGGAATCATCAAAATTTGAAAAAAGTACAAGGATTTGTCGGATTTTTTCAGTCAGGTCAGGTCCCCCGATCCTGCCACCACTATGGCAGTAATGTGGTACTGCCTGTAGCTGTCAGCCCAGTAGGGCAGGCCCGATAAGCGCCAGTAGCCTACTCATTATTTAGTTGATCAAGAGTGGGTTGGTTTAGCCCCGTCAACTAAATAAGTCATTGAGGGCTATAGCGCCTAGGGCACCATAGGCAAAGGCTTGATACGCATCTGCAATAGAGATGATACACACCCCGCTCTGTCTATACTGGATACCTAACCCAGGAGGCACACTTGTTTCAGGGTGTAACGAATGGACCCCTACAGTCGGAAGCAGGGCTGTAGGCCATGGATAGGCGGAAGGTAATCAACCAACGGCTAGACATGCTGACAAGGTCGGCGGAAGGTAATCAACCAACGGTGACCTACTGCGAAGACGCTTGTAGGAGTTGCGACCACAAGCGGTTTATTCCCGCAACTGAAAGATGAGTATGAGAAACCTCCGGGAGAAATACCGGCTCGGTCGTCGCCCGGGTCAACAAGGACCACGTCCCTCAGTGGTACACCAGGCTGGGGTCGATAAATTGGCTACTGGAACAGAAGACAGAGAAGAAAGAAGAACCAACCTGTTGAAATGTAAAACGACACTAAAGATTGCTACAATGAACACACGCATGCTGAAAGCACATAGCAAACAGGGTGACATGGTTGCTCTGGCAATGGAATAGGCCTATAACATCGACATCATCTACATCCAAGAACATCGGATTTGTCATGAGGACTCTGCCATGAAGTACAATGACATTAGAAATGGATGGACGTTAGTAACAAGCTCAGCAATAAGAAACTTGGCCAATGCATCAATTGGCTGAGTAGGAATTCTGCTAAGCCCATTTGCACTTAAGACCCTAAACAACATCGAATCTATAAATTCCAGGGTTATGATCGCAACATTTGATGGGAATCCCAAGACAACAGTTATATGTTGCTACAGTCCAACCAATGCCTCAGAGCCAGAACAAGCAGTGAAGTTTTATGAAGATCTGACTGGACTTATAAAGGACATTCCGAAACACAATGTTAAAGTCATTGGTGGTGAGCTGAATGCGCAAATTGGCCCAGAAGACATCAAGGGTTACACCTATAACACCAGTTCTAACAGAAATGGGTAATTACTTTTAGACCTAATGGAAGAATGTGAATTGATACCAACAAACAACACATTCGAAAAGGGTAAGGGGAAGCTATGGACCTTTCAATACCCTAATGGAACCAAAGCACAACTGGATTACACCCTTATAAACAAAAAGTGGAGAAACAGCATGATCAACTGCGAGGCATACAGCTCGTTCAACCTAATTGGTTCGGACCACAGAATTGTGACTGCAGAGATCAGACTCAGTTTGAGAGCAGCAAACCCAGGACAAGCAAGCAAATCAACTGCGACTGGGAGAAACTCAGAACTGACAATGCAGTAAAGGATGCTTACACAGTAGAAGTTCAAAACCGCTTTGAAGCACTTCAGTCAATGGATGAAGATCAGTCCACTGATTCAATATACCAGAATATAATAACAGCCCACAAGGAATCAGCTAAGAGGCATATCCCCCAGAAACCCAAACGAAAACAGTATGTGCCATGGCAAAACTCTGAGGTTACTTGTAAGAGAGAAGATCTTAAGATAGCCTACAAAGTTAAAACCGAACAACCAACAACAGAAAACATTAACAAGGTTGAGAAAGCTAAGGACGATCTTAAATTGGCCTACAACATCAGCCAGGAAAAGTACATACAGGATAAAATTGAAGCAATTACAACTGCTCACATACAGAAACAATCAAGACTTACCTGGCAAACTGTAAATGAGGTATCTGGTCGGAAAAGTTGTGCAAAGGGGCGCCTCAAAGCCGATAGTCCGGAAGAACGTGTGGGGAAGTGGAAAAATCACTTTAGCAACTTGCTTGTGCAGCCACCAAACATCGAGGTCAGCCCTACAAGGAAAATATAAGACAAGACACTACCTATAGAAACAGGGGACTTCACACCTGCCGAACTCCAGAGAAGCATTAAAAGCATGTCCAATAATAAAGTGAGTGGATTAGATGAAATCCCAGCAGAGGTATGGAAAACAGGAGTGCTAAGCAGACCATTATTGAATGTTATCAATCGGATGTTAAAAGGGGAAAAGCCACCACCAATTTGGACTAAAGGTCAACTAAAGCCTCTCCCCAAGAAAGGAGACCTCGGTATACCAGCAAACTATCGTCGAATCTGTCTGCTTGTGGTAGCTGTCAAAATATACAATAGAATGATTCTATATAGGATTAGGCCTCACATAGAGAAACTACTGCGTAAGAGCCAAAACGGATTTCGACCAAGTAGATCAACAATAGCTCAGATACTTGCACTATGGAGACTGATTGAAGGAATTACGGAGACTGATTGAAGGAATTACGGAGACTGATTGAAGGAATTAAGTCGAAGAATCTCCCTGCAGTCATGACTTTTGTGGACTTCAAGAAGGCATTCGACTCCATCCATAGAGGCAAAATGCTTGAAATCCTAAGAGCTTATGGAATACCAGAAGTAATTGTTGCTGGCATTGGATTGTTATATTGTGACACAGAAGCACAGGTACTCTCACCAGATGGTGAAACTGAGTTTTTCTCAATCCTGGCTGGGGTACTGCAAGGTGACACATTAGCACCTTTACTATTTGTAATTGTGCTGGATTACGCAATGAGGACAGCCACAGGATTCATACTTCAAGAATGCAGAAGTTGTAGATATCCGGCAACTACAGTCACAGACACCGACTTTGCGGATGACATCGCCCTGCTCTCTAATACCCTAGCAGATGCACAGCTTCTACTAAATAAAGTGGAGAGGGCTGCTAAGGAGGTTGGATTGCATATAAATGCTACCAAGACCGAATTCATGACCTTTAATGTTGATGGAAACTTGACAACCATTGACAATAATCAACTAAGAAAGGTTGATGACTTCCAGTACCTTGGATCATGGATAGAGAGTAGCAAAAAGGACATAGAAATTAGGAAAGCAAAGGCATATGGGTAGCTCTATCAAAAATGGATACCATCTGGAAATCAGATCTCTCCAGGCACCTGAAGACTAAGTTCTTTCGAGCCACAGTGGAAAGTGTATTTTTATATGGGGGTGAGACCTGGACACTGACTAAATCACTTGAACAACGAAGTGATGGTTGCTACACAAGACTACTAAGGGCAGCCCTAAACATCAGCTGGAGACAACACATGACAAACGCCGAGCTTTATCGTACAATGCCACCTGTATCAACCACCCTCCGTGAATGCAGATTACGGAAACATTACAAAATCTGACCTGACAAGTACAAGACTGACATAACTTCTGAACTAGTCAGGTACCAGCACGGTTCTAAATTACAGGTTTAAGGTTATATATTAAATATGTTATTAGTATTGGCGATTCATATAAAGACACAATGTGCTCGGATGTACTGGGAACTACGCACGGTTGTATGAAACTACGAAAGCTCCTATGCAGCAAACTTCGCCTGCGTCCAATCTTCGCTAGAGCAAACACTCTTTTGAACTTAAGTAATTAATTACCGGTACATAATACTTAGTTTTTGAGTACCAGTTAAATTACTGGGAGCAAATCTTGGGATAGGAGTAGCGCCCACCCCTACCCTTGGGTAGCAGCTATCGAAAGAGGAGCCTTCGGGTCGCCTCCGGCTTCGGCCGACTGTTTGCTTGCTTGCTTGCTTTGCTTTGCTTGCTACATAATACTTAAACAAAAACTCCAGTTCGTGTAGCCGACTATGAAACTGTAACCTGTAAAGCCCGTCGCTACTAACATTGTCAATACTGCTAACTTTGAGGGTCGTTTTCACTTTTCACGGTTGCTATGGTATTTTCAAAAAACTAAATATGCCATTGAATTCTTCATATATATCCAAAATAGTAATCTTCCATAAATTTTAACTCATCATATCTACAGATAAGAGCTGAACTATAAGACAGTAAGAGCTGTTGCTATGGCAGTTTCCTCCGTTGCTATGTTTAAGACCCTCTAAAAAATCAGCTCAACCGTTTGGTGAAGTCTACCCAATTTGTCCCAAAACTAGACCCAGTCAATTTAACGCTGACTGGACGGTTCTTCTGGAAGACAATCACACCAACGGCTATTAATGTATAGCTGGCATTTGGCTGCTACGCTATTTAATAAGGAAGGAGTGCCTCAAGCTCAACAAGTACACAGCTGCAACAGGCTTCTTACAGCCAGCCCTGATTAGACCTCTGCCTTAGCCTCTGATAGGTAGACCATATTAATATGTCACTGATCTGGCTATCATGTGCTTATGTTATTAGTGCCGGCAGGTATGCTTTGTTCAAGGGGAACTTTTAGTCTCTCTGTCTCTGCATCTCTGCCCTGGCTAATAACTATCAGTAGAGTGTATGCCTACTAATTCAGAAATTGCCTATTTAGCTAAAGGCAGATAGATAAAGATAGGACTGAATCTGAAATAATTGACCAATGGAAGATAAAACAGCCCACCTGCAGACTTGCTCTAGGACAACTCTGCAGCCAAGTACTGAACCCCTGCCCTGATTAACATTGCTGTCAATCACCAGGTTGGATAAAATATGGCTTGGCGTCATGCTGCTAGGCCAGCCTAGTTACAAATCTGGGTGGACAGTAGGGCTCGATCGGAGTTGGGATTTGGCCGGAGCAGGAGCAGGAGCCGGAGTTGGACAATTTGGCCGGAGCCGGAGTTTTTCAAAAATTTTAAAAATTTAATTATTTATTTAAAAAAAATAAAGTATGGTTATCGTTCGCCAATCGCTCAAAATCAATCATACTGTAGGTATAATTAATTTCATAATTTATAGATTTACGAATTTTCAATTTAAAATTTAAGTAATTAATTTATCACGGACAGACGGCCTGACGTGACGGCTAAAAATTACCTACAGTAGCCTACCTAACTCACTAACCGTGGTAGAGATGTGTACTGTAGGTAGCCTACCGTACGTGTACCAGTACTGCAGTACAGTATGCTGGCAGCTGGCATGGCATGACAGCAGTAAATGGCTACAGTGGTACAGCTACAGTGTACATTCATAGCATTTACAATTTTTTACAGTAGGGCCTATCTGTAATAGTCTGCTAGTCAGCCAGCTGGCCAGTACCAGTACTGCAGTACAGTCAGTCAGTCATTGACTTTAAGTAAATACTGCAGTACTGCAGTACCGGTATTATGCTTGATATTGAAGCTAGACTACAGTACTTACTTCAGTACTTATAGTGTAAATAATTGTTCAGATTAGAATATGCACGAAATATAATACTTTATTAAAAAATTAACTCCGGCAATATTTTTACCGGAGCCGGAGCAGGCAGGAGCCGGAGGTGCCAAAATGGCCGGAGCCGGAGCTCCGATCGAGCCCTAGTGGACAGGTTAAACGTTGGCACTCTTTGATAATTTGTAATGATTCAGTGTCAGTCCAGCCCAATGTAGAATAATCTGGGTCGATATTTCTTATAAAATGCGAAATTTTACAGAAAGAGCCACCCCCATTCGCGGTGTCCGTCCACCCCCATTTTGAGTAGGCCTAGTGCTCCCTAACTGCATTATTTTGGGGTAGGCCTACCGGTAATTCGTCATTTTGCCATATTTTGGGGTAAATTAAATTTCCAAAATAAAGGCTCAAAAAAAGTATTTTGGGGTATTTTGGGGTAATTCTAAACTATTTTGGGGTAGTTTTATAGGGCCTGCTATTTTGGGGTGTTTTGGGGTAATTCGTAGGGCTCGATCGGAGCTCCGGCCTCCGGCTCCGGCCATTTTGGCACCTCCGGCTCCTGCTCCGGCTCCGGTAAAAATATTGCCGGAGTTAATTTTTTAATAAAGTATTATATTTCGTGCATATTCTAATCTGAACAATTATCTATACTCTGACACTATACTGCTATAAGTACCGTACTGTAGTACAGCTTCAATATCAAGCATAATACTGCAGTATTTACCTAGTCAATCACTGCTGCACTGACTGACTGACTGTACTGCAGTACTGGTACTGGCCAGCTGGCTGACTAGCAGACTGTTACAGATAGGCCCTACAGCCCTACCTACTGTAAAAAATTGTTGTAAATGCTATGATTGTACACTGTACCACTCAGCCACTGCCTGACTGCAGCCATTTACTGACTGTCATGCCAGCATAATGTACTGCAGTACTGGTACACGTACAGACGTACGGTACAGCGGTAGGCTACCTACAGTACACACCTCTACCACAGTTAGACAGTCTGACAGTTAGTGAGTTAGGTATACTGTAGCACTGTAGGTAATTTTTAGCCGTCAGCGTCAGGCCGTCTGTCCGTGATAAATTAATTACTTAAATGTTAAATTGAAAATTCGTAAATCTATAAATTATGAAATTAATTAGACCTACAGTACAGCAGTATGATTGATTATGAGCGATTGGCAATTGGCGAACGATAACCATACTTTATTTTTTTTAAATAAATAATTAATTTTTTAAAATTTTTGAAAAACTCCGGCTCCTGCTCCGGCTCCGGCCAAATTGTCCAACTCCGGCTCCTGCTCCGGCCAAATCCCAACTCCGATCGAGCCCTAGTAATTCGTAGGACCGTTAAAACTGTCATGCAACCCTAACCCAAGTCATAATCTAAGAAATTTAGCGGAATTTCTGATATTATTGCCACAAGGCTGTAAGGCCTGTTAATGGTAATAATGGCAGAAATTCCGCTAAATTTCTTAGATTATTCGACTTACTGACTTAGGGTTATGGTTACACACTTACTGGTTACATGACAGTTTTAATTAGGGTTGAGGCCGCCACTACTGTAACTTGCGAGTTTCATACAGTATAAAAATCCAATAATGGCAGTGTGCTGGTGTGGGTACCCCAAACTGAATATTCCCCCTCCCCCAGTGCTGCCAGTACAATTGAAAACCCCCATTTAAAATATTATTTGAATAGTTGATTGCCTACTTACCAGCTTACAGTGCAGTAGGTACCGGTAGTGCTGTAGTGCGGTAATCTGGTAGGCCCTACTGGAAGGGCGGTACTGACAGTGGTCAAATTAAGTTAAGTATTTATATAGAAAATACAGTTTTTCACGTGCTGCGCGAAGGGCACATCGTCCTCTGCAGCCGTAAAATTTACACCACATTAAATACACGACCTGGCAGCCTGTGGCATGTGGTGTCTGTCAGTCTGTCTGTAGATTTTCCGGCAAATTGAAGAAAAATTGAGGAAATGGTGCACATTTGAAAACAGACAAAAATTGACTTTCTGAGAAAAAACTCACGATTTTCAATCGTGCCGCTCGAAGCGGAAAATAACCCTAATTTAAAATTTATTTTCTACGAAGTTACACATACCGGTAGGTCTGTAGGTCAGAGAGTGTATGTGTGAAATTTGAGACAAATCGGTCCAAAAATGGCCACTGGCAGACTGGTTGACTTGGGAAAGGTGTTTCGTGTTTGTCACTGTGCGTGCAGCTGTGCCTCAAATGTGATAGAACCGTCAGACCGTTATCAATTCTGCAATTTAAAGCTCAAAATTCCTGGCAACGGATATTATGTACCCGGCTGCCCGGTACCTGCCACGCCTGCACGCCACGCTGCCACCGCCAACAGCATAGGGCTGTAGGGTACATAGTACAGGCATAGGCTGATAGGTAGATATGTCAGTAGGCGAGGCGGAGGCCTACCGGTACCACAGTTACCACTTGTTGTCCCTTGTCTGCTTGTACCATAGTCCAAATATCAGGTACCGGTACTGGCGGTACTAAGTACCAAATACACGCTAGGAGGCTTACAACAGTCAGACAGTACCGGTACTGCAGTACACAGTACAACTGTGAAATCAGATAATGCAGTGACCTGGTGACAGCAGCATACAGGCATAGACAGATACCTGGATACTGAGATAGCATAGGCCATTAACAGATTATGGTTGATGACAGACCGAACGTAATACTGTGTAATAACTGAATAAGGATCGAATGTAACATAGTTATTACTGTAGTATTACATCAGCTGCACTCACATACATACCACATGATTTTCCTCTGAAATGTGTGTGTAGAGAGGCATTAAAATATCATGCTGCTCTCCACACACATTAAAGTACTGTAAGTTGTGTAGTGAGGTGTGTGTGTATAGAGCGGCATGAAAATATCAGGTTGCTCTCCACACACATTAAAGTACTGTAAAGTTGTGTAGTGAGGTGTGTGTGTATAGAGCAGCATGAAAATATCATGTCGCTCTCCACACACATTAAAGTAATGTAAGTTGTGTAGTGAGGTGTGTGTGTGTAGAGCAGCATGAAAATATCATGTCGCTCTCCACACACATTAAAGTAATGTAAGTTGTGTAGTGAGGTGTGTGTGTGTAGAGCAGCATGAAAATATCATGTCGCTCTCCACACACATTAAAGTACTGTAAAGTTGTGTAGTGAGGTGTGTGTGTATAGAGCGGCATGAAAATATCAGGTTGCTCTCCACACACATTAAAGTACTGTAAGTTGTGTAGTGAGGTGTGTATGTGTGTAGATAATCAAATACCGTATTGAACCAAATAAGTTATAGAGTAAACCAACTTATGAGAGGAAGGCAAAGGGGAAGTGATCGATACAGTAAGTGGCCCTTGTTGACAGCCCTTGTAGCGCAATCCCGTTTATTGTGTCAGACCAGCAGTTTAGAGCGTCATAAATGCATGAATTCTCAACTCAAATTACTACAAGTCAAAAATATACGAAATTGAGATTGAAGGAACATAATTTGTTAAAAGCGCTAACAGATGGGAATGTGGGAAGGTGGATGGGAATGTAGGAAGATGGGAATGTGGGAAGATTGGAATGTAGGAAGATGGGAATGTGGGAAGGTGCATGGGAATGTGGGAAGATGGGAAGGTGGATGGAAATGTGGGAAGATGGAGGGGAATGTAGGAAGATGGGAATGTTGGAAGGTGGGTGGGAATGTGGGAAGGTGGATGGGAATGTGGGAAGGTGGATGGGAATGTGGGAAGGTGGGTGGGAATGAGGAAGATGGGAATGTGTTAAGATGGGAATGTGGGAAGATATGAATGTGTGTAAGCGGATTCAATTCCCTACATTTCCCACCCCAAAATGGGACCAGTGGCATTTTACCGATATAGTTGGCGATGCGAGTAATAATCTCGCCTCATAACCAACTGGGGGGGGGGATACACGCCATAAGCCACAGAGAGAGGTGAGAGGTCAAACCACCTCAGAGGGACAAACCAGCTAGTGAGGCTAGCAGCAGGGGGTAACACCAAGAGGGAGTGGCGAGGCGAGAATTAATAGTTAAGCCAATAGCTGTGGGTAATAAGCCAATAGGTGTGTGTGTGTAGAGCAGCATGAAAATATCATGTCGCTCTCCACACACATTAAAGTACTGTAAAGTTGTGTAGTGAGGTGTGTGTGTATAGAGCGGCATGAAAATATCAGGTTGCTCTCCACACACATTAAAGTACTGTAAGTTGTGTAGTGAGGTGTGTGTGTGTAGATAATCAAATACCGTATTGAACCAAATAAGTTATAGAGTAAACCAACTTATGAGAGGAAGGCAAAGGGGAAGTGATCGATACAGTAAGTGGCCCTTGTTGACAGGTACACTAGCGCAATCCCGTTTATTGTGTCAGACCAGCAGTTTAGAGCGTCATAAATGCATGAATTCTCAACTCAAATTACTACAAGTCAAAAATATACGAAATTGAGATTGAAGGAACATAATTTGTTAAAAGCGCTAACAGATGGGAATGTGGGAAGGTGGATGGGAATGTAGGAAGATGGGAATGTGGGAAGATTGGAATGTAGGAAGATGGGAATGTGGGAAGGTGCATGGGAATGTGGGAAGATGGGAAGGTGGATGGAAATGTGGGAAGATGGAGGGGAATGTAGGAAGATGGGAATGTTGGAAGGTGGGTGGGAATGTGGGAAGGTGGATGGGAATGTGGGAAGGTGGATGGGAATGTGGGAAGGTGGGTGGGAATGAGGAAGATGGGAATGTGTTAAGATGGGAATGTGGGAAGATATGAATGTGTGTAAGCGGATTCAATTCCCTACATTTCCCACCCCAAAATGGGACCAGTGGCATTTTACCGATATAGTTGGCGATGCGAGTAATAATCTCGCCTCATAACCAACTGGGGGGGGGGATACACGCCATAAGCCACAGAGAGAGGTGAGAGGTCAAACCACCTCAGAGGGACAAACCAGCTAGTGAGGCTAGCAGCAGGGGGTAACACCAAGAGGGAGTGGCGAGGCGAGAATTAATAGTTAAGCCAATAGCTGTGGGTAATAAGCCAATAGGTGTGTGTGTGTAGAGCAGCATGAAAATATCATGTCGCTCTCCACACACATTAAAGTACTGTAAAGTTGTGTAGTGAGGTGTGTGTGTATAGAGCGGCATGAAAATATCAGGTTGCTCTCCACACACATTAAAGTACTGTAAGTTGTGTAGTGAGGTGTGTGTGTGTAGATAATCAAATACCGTATTGAACCAAATAAGTTATAGAGTAAACCAACTTATGAGAGGAAGGCAAAGGGGAAGTGATCGATACAGTAAGTGGCCCTTGTTGACAGGTACACTAGCGCAATCCCGTTTATTGTGTCAGACCAGCAGTTTAGAGCGTCATAAATGCATGAATTCTCAACTCAAATTACTACAAGTCAAAAATATACGAAATTGAGATTGAAGGAACATAATTTGTTAAAAGCGCTAACAGATGGGAATGTGGGAAGGTGGATGGGAATGTAGGAAGATGGGAATGTGGGAAGATTGGAATGTAGGAAGATGGGAATGTGGGAAGGTGCATGGGAATGTGGGAAGATGGGAAGGTGGATGGAAATGTGGGAAGATGGAGGGGAATGTAGGAAGATGGGAATGTTGGAAGGTGGGTGGGAATGTGGGAAGGTGGATGGGAATGTGGGAAGGTGGATGGGAATGTGGGAAGGTGGGTGGGAATGAGGAAGATGGGAATGTGTTAAGATGGGAATGTGGGAAGATATGAATGTGTGTAAGCGGATTCAATTCCCTACATTTCCCACCCCAAAATGGGACCAGTGGCATTTTACCGATATAGTTGGCGATGCGAGTAATAATCTCGCCTCATAACCAACTGGGGGGGGGGATACACGCCATAAGCCACAGAGAGAGGTGAGAGGTCAAACCACCTCAGAGGGACAAACCAGCTAGTGAGGCTAGCAGCAGGGGGTAACACCAAGAGGGAGTGGCGAGGCGAGAATTAATAGTTAAGCCAATAGCTGGCAAGGAAGTAGATTGGGAGGATAGGAACGCATCCATTGGTTACCAGAGGTCACACAGTAGTGTAGGGCTGAAACCAATATGTGTCAATTATATAATCATTCTAATTACTGATTACCGGTCAGTTTATTTCCTCACGGTTGTAAACCGGCATAGTTTTTGACCGTCATTTTATACTATACTGTTGCTGTTACTATACCAGGTATACTGTTATATGATCAACTCATAATTATCAGTCTGACTGTGCTATTATCGCTGTGATTATTAATACTGAGAAACGATCTGTATTGTTTTCCCATCGGCCTTTGGCCAAAGATATTATCCCGTTTGCCCAGCAGCCCAGCAACAAAGTGACGCGTACAATCTATCCCGGTCGGGATCTCACTGCCAACTCCACGATCCCGTCACAATGTGGATGGGAATGTAGGAAGATGGAAATGAGGGAAGGTGGGGATGCGGGAAGAAGGGGATGTGGGAAGGTGGACGGGAATGTGGGAAGATGTAGATGTAGAAAGGTGGATGGGAATGTGGGAAGGTGGATGGGAATGTGGGAAGATGGGAAGGTGGATGGGAATGTGGGAAGGTGGATGGGAATGTGGGAAGATGGTAAGGTGGATGGGAATGTGGGAAGGTGGAGGGGAATGTAGGAAGATGGGAATGTGGGATGATGGGAATATGGGAAGATATGAATGTGGATGGAAATGTAGGAAGATGGAAATGTGGGAAGGTGGATGGGAATGTGGGAAGGTGGAAGGGAATGTGGGAAGGTGGGTGGGAATGTTGGAAGGTGGGTGGGAAGGTGGATGGGAAGGTGGATGGGAAGGTGGATGGGAATGTGGGAAGGTGGGTGGGAATGTGGGAAGGTGGGTGGGAATGAGGAAGACGGGAATGTGGGAAGGTGGATGGGAATGTAGGAAGATGGAAATGTGGGAATGTGGATGGCAATGTGGGATGGTGGCTGGGTGGGAAGATAGGAAGGTTCATGGGATTTGTAGGAAGCTTGATGGGAATGTGGGAAGATGTGAATAACAATGTTTATTGTTTGGATAGAAAAGCACGCCTCTGTAACCTGCTCCTTTCTCTCGATTGTTAGATAAAAACAACCTTTTATTGTTTTGTCTAGAAAAGCCGCCTCTGTAAACTACTCCTTTCCTTCAATATTGGTAGATAACAACGTTAATTGTTTTGGTTAGAAAAGCCTGCCTCTGTAACTTGCTCCTTTCTCTCGATTGTTAGGTAAACAACATCGTTTATTGTTTCGTTTAGAAAATTCCGCCTCTGTAACCTGCTCCTTTCCCTTAGTTGGTAACAATATCGTTTATTGTTTTGGTTAGAAACTCCCGCCTATGTAACCTGCTCCATTTCCTCAATTGGTAACAATATCGTTTATTGTTTTGGTTAGAAAAGCCCGCCTCTGTAACCTGCTCCTTTCCCTCAATTGGTAACAATATCGTTTATTGTTTTGGTTAGAAAAGCCCGCCCTGTAACCTGCTCCTTTCCCTCAAGTGGTAGGCAACAACATCGTTACTGTAGTACAGTAGTTTAGTTAGGGCATACCTAGTCCGTAGATATTCCAGTTAATAGTAAAAAAATGAATCTTAGCCGAATCTTAGACAAAATCTTAAATGTGACACACAAATTTAAACCCAAAACATAGATTTTAGCAATTGATTATGAATTTACCTAGGTATCTTATCTACTAACAACAACTAAAGTTAAACGACTGGTTGGTAGATGTTGTGTAAAATTCAGGATGAACTGGTTTGATGTGGTCCGTCAATGCTATCAGTACTAGACATAGTCATTTAGTCAACGACTGCGGGCACTGTGTTAGTAGTCTGTAACAACGATCTGTTTTTGGATGCGTCATAAAAATAAAATATAATATTTACCCGATCAAAAATCGCTTTAATTTGATTTATACGCGGGCATATCTCGAGTTAATAATTCTGATTTTTACGCGCGCATAAATAAGGTTCATGTTAGATAGATATATTTACTTATACATTATGTAAAAACAATAACAAATACACCAAACAATGTACCGGTATAAAGGTATTGTCCAACATAACATATACAGTAGGATTACCCCTAAAGCTTTGCAGCTTATTTCCAAGGGGGTCCTACGTATATGTTACTTGGTTACAAATACAATATTACACTACGCAATGCCCGACTCAACAATAAAGATGTAATGTACAGAACAATTTATTATAAAACGTAATTACAGTATAAATAGTAAATAATTAATAAACTAATAACTTACTGTAGGACTATTGTACCTATTTTTACATTGCACACGGAGGTGAGATTTAACTGCAGATTTAAAAGAATGTTGATTATCTAGGTTTTTAATTTCATTAGGCAGAGCGTTCCAATTTTTAATACCGTTAAAAAAGAAAGTATCAGATTCGAAGGATTTACAATTCGGGAGGTAAAAGTTTGAAGCACTAGCTCTGGTACTGTAAGA
The DNA here is from genome assembly GCA_032718475.1 of Nemertoderma westbladi. NCBI lineage: Eukaryota > Metazoa > Xenacoelomorpha > Nemertodermatida > Nemertodermatidae > Nemertoderma > Nemertoderma westbladi. The sequence continues at coordinate 14,519 of JAUCBJ010007115.1, read as the reverse complement.
GTGTGTATCGCGCACAAGTCAAAATAAATGTTACATAAGCGAAACTTTTGAGTGACATTTTAAATTTGACAAAATATAGGAACATTTAATATTATACCATTCGAAAGCTCTTGACGAGCTGAATTCGAATCTGGCAATGAAACATAAAAATAACATAACATTAAGTCCATATGGTCCAAAAACTGAGTTTGTAGGTGGTTGCTCATGGTATTCATTAAATGTATATTTTTGTGAAGGATTTGTGTAGACCATGAACTAAATTGATTCAAAACTGTAGAGTATATATTAGATTAAAAATAAATTATTCAATTAATTTATTTCGGAGCTCATTTTGAAGCATTATTCCATTATATTAGGTAAATACAAAGAAATTTCATTAATTTTAAACACATTAATGAATTATTATTTCCTAGGTTATTTTCACTTGGTTAGTTTTTTAGTTTCTCATTCTAGTTATTACTACCAGTACTTAAATAGTTGTTTATCCATTCATTTCGAAACCTAAAAATTTTTCATCGAAGACAGGCTGCTTCAAAGGAAACCGGCCATTAATGCAGAAACGGCTGTGTAGGAGGATAGCTCGCGATATTGGAAAGCATACTGGTTCGCCTTTATATAATGTAGTTTCAACGTCCCTGCCACAGATGTTGGGCACTTATATAATGGTGGAAGTGACGCTAATTCAGTATCAATTTGGTTCTTTGATATGTACAATAAATTACAACTAGTCAGTTCTTTGCTAGTCAGTTCTTTGCTGCGCCAAGGTAAAGGAGAAGCTGGTGTATGAACAGCAACAAAGGCAAACGTATATGTATCACAACTCATATAACTGTATAACAGTATAATGGTATAACAGAAGTATAACAGATAGGTATGCAGCACAAACGCGGTACTGCGGTAATATGGAAGACACAGACACAACAACCGGTAGGCTATGATGTATGTAAAAAAACCGTAAGGTGAAGGGTCGGTCCTGACCTATGGCACAGCCTCAATGGGAATGGTGGGTGCTACCCAACTGGGTGGCGCAACTTCTTTCGTCTTCCCTTAGATTCCATACTATCAATTTGTAAAAAAAAAGGGGGGGGGGGGGGTGGACCAATGACGCAACACCTAAAATAAGCAAATAAACGACACTCGTAAATAAGGCCTAGATACTACTGGTACAGTAACTGTGCCAGAATCAATCATGACAAACGGAGACTTTAAACTACATACTACAGTAGGATATACAATTATCAAACACAAACACAAACAACCTAGCGTTAAACTATACACGTTAATATAAGTTCTGAGTCAGGTAAAGTATTAATTATATGGTAAAAACCAACACCAACACCAAATAATGACTAATAAATGAGTCATAGGAGCTTCTCTACTAAATGAGTCAGATGAGTTTCGCTGAGGTATATTAATCAACTCGTATGTAGGGAAGGGCAGTATGTGATGAGCATTTAATGTTTGAGACATCACTGATTCGGATACCCGTAGTATTTTGGAGGATTTCGGGTGCGTCGCGGCCATCGAGAGGCTGCATCCTGTGGTGGGATGGGATCAGGTGGAGCAACGACTGGCGAGACTTCATCGCAATCAGCTCGAGACAAAGGGAGAGGGGTCTCAGAGCTAGGTGTTGATGGGGCGGGTATAGTAAACTCATCTCCATCACTACGATGGCCCTCAGCTGGTTTGACAGAACCCATTTTGTCAACTGGTGTAAGTACCTCCACGTCATCATCATCAGATTCACTGGGTGTGGGGTTACAAACTGGTGAAATAGATGGTATTGAGTAACAATCATGGAGAGGCACGCGATAGGCAAGGGTGCGATACTGTGTGCCCACAAATTTGCGGATTGATGCCCACTCACCATCAATAGAGGCAACTAGGTAACGACAACGAGCATGTAACTTATGATCATCACTTCGGAGGTAGACAAGATCACCTACCCTAATGGGGGGTGAAGAGGGTAACAAACGAGGTCTAGGTGTTTTGGAACGAGCACTGGCATCATGGTTTTCATCGCGGCGTTGACGTTGAGTGATGGAGAGTGATACGTCACTGACTGGGATTTGATCACCCGTGTTTTGATCGCGGGCGAATAGAATCTCACGAGCAGAGAGACCAGATGATCGCAGGAGGGCGTTTACGCGAGCAGTGCATACTGCTAATACGACAGCAGAGAAGGGGCCACCTGCAGGCTGGTGACGGAGTAGCTCCCGTTTTAATTCACCAATGGCATGTTCCGCTACTGGGTTCTTGTTTATATTCTTGGGATTACCTATTTCCAGTCTTATATTATGGCGTAGAAGAAAGGCATCACCATCAAGTGATTTGAAGGCTGGTGCAGGATCCACGCGTATAACGGCAGGGGGGCCACTGATTGGAACCAGGTTTGAGGTTAATAATATTAAAGCATTACGGAGGGTTTCAGAACGCTCATCTGCGATTTCACATGATGTGGTAAATGATGATAATGTCTCACGAACAAGCAATATGTACTGTCGATGTTGGCGAAATACGTCTGCAGCAAAGGAAATACCAAGAACAGCAGGTGGGTTGGATGCTGATTGTGGTATTAATTGTGGAGGAGCTGTACTAAGTGCAACACACTGATGACATGATCTAATGGTAGTATCGAGTGTGGAATCCAGATCAAGGGCAAAGAAATACCGGAGAAAAACCTTCCGAAGCTGGGTACGGGAAGGATGATTAAGCTCCAAATGAAGAGACATCAACAAACCTGGTAGACTGCTCCTGGGCACAACAATTGATTCACGAACGGAGGAAAAAGGTCGGTCATGGCGGACAATAAGAAGACCATCAGAAGCTATAATGGCACATCCAAGATATCGTTTGATATCACGACTGTGAGTGTCCTTTTTGCCAGGGCGAGTACCATATGAAAGGTAACTCGATACCCGAGCAAGTTCGGGGTCTTCACGTTGAGTAGCTAACCACGCACTGCGATTAGCATAGACTGGACGGGGACAAATATCAATAGAATTATTAGGTGCTAGTGTGGTATGAGCTTGTAAGACAGGTTTAACTGGTAGGACCCTGACGACTGGTGACTCTTCTGATTCGGCGAGGAACTTGCAGATTTGACAACTCTGCAACTCACATGGGAGAATGTTCCTACTCTGGAAATCAGCAGGAAGATTACTGTTACCACTGATATGGGTGATCCGAACACGAAACTGGCTTGCAGTAGCAAGAAAAGTAAAAATCCGAGGGCTGCTAGAAAAGATACCACGGGACATCTTTTGGTATGCCTGTACACAAGGCTTGCTATCGGTGAGTACTTGAGTTGGTAATGAACTATTAAGTATCAATGGTGAGAAATGCTTGATAGCATTTGAAATGGCCAGGGCTTCTAGCTCACAAGGCAACCATGTGTGATGGTGGGTCTGTAACTTAGCCGAATAGTAACCTGCTACTAACATTCGGGAATCCCTCTTAGCATAAAGGATTGCTCCAAGGCCATCATTGCTTGATGCAGCATCAGTAAGAATAAATAATTCGTCAGTAGTTTGGGTGAGGGAGACAGTGTGGCAAGATTGTATAGCAGCCTGTGCACGATGGAAAACAGCTGTAGACTCGTCATTCCACTGTATTGGCTCATGGGGTGATGAAGTGAGAAGAGAATCAAGTGGACCAATCAAGGCAGAGCATCTGGGAAGAACTCGTGTGAGGGTCTTATAGGAACCAATAAATGAACGCAAGGAACGCATGGTGTCGGGGCGAGCACAACTAGATAGAGCGGATGTTATGTGTGAAGAAGCAGATATAGTGCCTTGGGACCATACCCAGCCAAGAATGGTGGTGGACTTTGGACAGATAATGGTCTTGGACGCAGCCAAGCAAAGGCCATTGGCACTGAGGGCTTGTAAGAGCTGGCTAAAGGCAGAATGAGCTTCATCAACTGTGTTACCCCCACAATATAGGTCGTCAGCCAGCTTAATTACGCAGCCAGAAACGAGCAAATCTCCTAGGACTCGTGTCAAAAGCTCTTCAAGAGCCGTTTCAGACCCAGGCATTCCCATGGCGCAACGTGTATAAACACGGACGCCTCGAAACGGTGTGACAACACCACAATAACGCATAGAGGACTTCTGGAGAGGTATTTGATAAAATGCGCTAGTTAGGTCTGTCTTAATTAGATACTTGAACTGGCCGATAGCCCGAAGGGTAGAATTTACATCAGGTAGAAGGGCAGGCTGAGGCTTACAAAATTTTGCTACTTCAGTGAAAGCAGTAACGAGGCGTGTTCCACCATTAGGTTTTGAAACAAGAAATGAGGGATTGAGGTACTCTACATTAACGCCAATACTTTCTGGGGTGGCAAAAACACCTAACTGTTCCAATTCATCAAACCTTGCTTGAAGCTCCACAAGTCGATTACGAGAGTACTGGGGTACACGACCTTTCCGTTGGGGGGGCAGAGTTGCACCGATATTTACAACAGCCTCAAATGGGCCAGATTGGCCGTTATAGCCAGTATACTGGGGATTGAAAACGGATGCATATGACTTGAGAACATCATGGAAATGTGCCCGTTCGCGATAAGACATAATGTTGTCAGGGTCAATTTTAACGGATTCAATCATATCAATAAGGGGTACCTTCACTGATCGTATGGTTGGAGGAACGCTTGGACCTGGGAGGAGAGACACATGAGGAGACTCCATGACGGGGGTTACGACACCAACATGAGAATTACGCTGGATAAAGATAGGATCCGGAGAGTGATTGGGAATAGATATATAGTTGTCTTCAACTGGTAGGGACATTGGTGCAAACCAATTGGATGGGGTGCGTCGCGAAAGTGATGATTTGGTATGGGGAGCAACCAAAACGCCAGGGAGTGAACCTACAACTGGAGGGACGAGAACCTTGAGGTGATCACCAGGCCATACAACAGATGATTGAGTGGCTGCTCTGAGGATACAGGATGTAGAGACCTGTCGTACTCGGGGTGGATTATGGTACTTATTGGTTTCTGGACGGTAGCTGAGTGTGGATCCATCGCTAAAACTGACACTATGAGTAGCCGGATGGAGGCTAATATCATTATAGATCAAAAATGGCATTCCTGCAAGGATTGGCGATGACAAATTACTCACGACTAAACCACGGAACAGGAACTGGAGTCCGTTTCGCTCCAATGTAAAAATGGTATCACCTACTACACGAAGGCGGGAGGACCCATCTGCCTGGGCTGGTACTTGGTCGTGATTGGGCCTAACCTTAACACCAAGGCTATGGGCAAACGTGTCTAGAATTAAATCAGATTCAGCGCCACTGTCTATAAGAATATCAACAATTGTTGTCCCATAATATAACTGTATTATAGGGGAATGAGAAACAGCTACACGGTTGATGGATGGGCTACAATCCTCTAAATACTGATCCTGGCACTGTTCTTCAGGCATACTACTGTATTCTGCATATGGATCTGCATAATCATCAACAATGTCAACATTTCGAACTGAAGATAGGAAACGTTGGTCAGACACGGGTAATGATTTACAACTACTGAGAAAGTGGTCATGGCGACGACCTGCAAGCTGACAGAAGGGGCAGACGGGGGGAGACCGTTGCCCAGCAAATGTACGAGGGGTGTTGACAGGTGTGGGTCGGGGGAACTGGGGGTATGAGAACCGCGCAGAGGTACCCGAAAGTGGACCATTCCGGGACTGGAATCGTGAGGGACGGGGGTTGGAAGGACGGTAAACATTTGACCGCATTGTATGGATCTCAGAAGAGTTGAGTTCCGCCAATAAGGATGGAAGGGCAGCTGAAATCTCTGGTTTTATAGAAGCAATGGTATCTAAACGAAGGTTAGTGCCATAGCGTTGTGCAATTAATCGTGGTAGTGCTGGATGGACTAAGTGAAGCCATAGTACAACTATGGTATTCTCCATTACTGGACCAAGAGATTCTTTCTGGGTGGGAACGATACCATGATGGCGTATGCCGACTTCAGGGGACAGTAAACTGTCATCAATAAATGCACGGAGGCGTTGATAAAGGTCCTCCGGGCGTTCGTCTAACTCAAGCTTATGATCTAGGAATGCTAAAAACTGAGCTCCTGTTTGCTGAAAACCATAATGTAAGCGAATTGTTTGCCATATGGACTGTAAGGATGTAGAATCTCTTATGATTGACTCACGAGCAACTATGGGAGCAAGGTTAGAGATAAAACCCAGCATGATTTCCAAACTGTGGGCAATCGCCGCAGCAGACTGTCGGGTAGCAGCAGGAACATCGTTGCCATCATTTGTAAAACCGCGATGTGGATCAGGGTCTGTGGCTGGCAACCAAACTGTGCCCGGGAGGGTAAAGCGTTTGAACTCTGGTGAAAGAGATATATTAAACAGTAAACTCTGACGCCAGTTTTCAAAAGTAGTTATGGTTTCTGTTTTTGTTAGAGCAACTAAACGTGGTGACTTGAACTGTGGCCGATCCATGACCTGATGACTGACTACGGACTGTAGATTGGCAGGGAAGGCTGACAGGCAGTACTGGAATAAATAAAACGTCTTTTGAGATTGATTGATTTTGATTGGTAAAACTAACAGTTCGGCATTCGGGTACAATTACTTTGGGGACAGTCAGTTAGGTAAAGCTGTACCGGTATGCAGTAAACGAACACTGGCTGACCGGTGCCGTTGTACAGTTGTAAGGAATTTAATTCTCCCTGGTGAAAGTACCGGTAGTGTAGCAGATTGGGAACGTCGTCTAGGCCTATTTGCTATTGGCCTAGTGGCTTGAAGTACCTGTGTCGGTAATGGCAGAATGGTAGAGTTGTAGAATACAAATACTGGAATAACAGAATAAGTAAATTAGGTAATCAAGGCAGTGGAGATCGAACACAAGCTGCCACCACGCCAAGGTAAAGGAGAAGCTGGTGTATGAACAGCAACAAAGGCAAACGTATATGTATCACAACTCATATAACTGTATAACAGTATAATGGTATAACAGAAGTATAACAGATAGGTATGCAGCACAAACGCGGTACTGCGGTAATATGGAAGACACAGACACAACAACCGGTAGGCTATGATGTATGTAAAAAAACCGTAAGGTGAAGGGTCGGTCCTGACCTATGGCACAGCCTCAATGGGAATGGTGGGTGCTACCCAACTGGGTGGCGCTGTCCTTACAGTAGTTGAAAACATCTTCAGCGTTATTCATGATAACCCCCTTCAGACAAGCATCACGAGTTTGCCGCTTGACCAAACTTCCGATTCCATCCGAAGCCCCCTTCCCATGACCTGTTCGAAGAAATTGAATGAAAGTTTGACTTCTAGTAATTGAGGAAGATCACGCAAGGAATGGAATGCGAACCGGCTCTTATATTGTGCCCCAGAACCATCGAAAAACCGGTAGATAGTATTAACTTGTTCCCCTTTAATATTCCATAGATATTCTTCTACTTTCTGAGTAGCAAACCGCACAAAGACATGGTCGTGAGTTAGATAATCCGATATAAAAACAATGTTCACACTACTTCCAAATAGGTAAACTCTTACAGGATGCACAGTCACGTGTTTTTTCCCCCAGTGGGCCTGCTGGATTTCATTATCCACATCAATAGTAAGATTTTTGGCAAAATCTGCCCACATCAATATTTCGCCTGGAACTAGACTCTCTGCTAATAAACGTCTCGTCAAATACTGGTTGTCTGCTCTAAATAGGTGACAAATGATTGGATGAAAGGCAGCTTTAATATTCTCAATGACTTTCATTACTGTTGAATTATCTTCTTCTAATATCCATTACTCAGTATTGCTAATTTTAACTTTTTTCCACTGTTTAACAACAACATTTCCATCTAATAAATCTTTGTAAAGTTCATCTACCTTGCTATCACAGCAAGCTACGTGAGAAATAAGCGAGAGAAATAAGAAATTAAGCTTGTCCTCGCACGCTAACCGTTTTGTTATTGTGTACTCATTTGTCGGAAAATTGCGTAGTCCTTGCTTACGACGTGCAGCCACCACAAGACACAAGAGCTTCCAATCGGAATTTAAAGTTTGTACACTGTGTACATTGACACACTCTCCTATCCGGTGGCTTAATCGGTCGAACATTGATTGGTCTAAGTTGTTTGAATGTAGTGAATCCAAGTTTTAAGTTGGGATACATAGATTTAAATTGCGAGAAAGACTCCTCCATTGTTATCAATAGCGCTCTCTTTGATTTTATGCACGGTAAAACATGAGAAATCTCATCCCAGTTGAAGAATTCAAAAACCTTGCCCTTCCAATTATCTGAAGCTTTAACTTGAACTTTCGCCTTGTTGTTAATGGTTCTCCAAACAAATTGCCTGTTGGAATCAACCGTTGAAGCTATTTTTTGTCACTGATTCTCTATGTTTACTTTTTATCTTTATAAGCTCCTTTTTGGATTTTTTGGATAATTCTCCGTAATTCCCCATATTCTCTTTATTAGAATTATCAGCTATATCGAATGCTGCTGAAGCAGTACGCATTAATACTCGTCGCAATACTATGTCCTTAAATTTCGCAGTTTTAGGCAGTTTTCTTAGTATTCTATTACTCAGTGTATGAACAACATCCTTGCTTGGAGATTTATCATCCAAAATCACTGGTGTATCCCCAGACCTTTCATTGTCAACTTCTATAACATCGTCCAACTCACCTCTTCTCTCCTCTCCTACCTTTATTCTCTCCTCCATGTCTCTTGCCGATGTTTATCTCCTTCTCCAGCTGTGCTATTTTTTTGTTGAGTTCAAAATTATCATTCAATAATTCCATTATTTTCACATCTCGTTCACGTTTACGACGCTCTTGTTGTTTCAGGTGTCGGGAGGAAGAAGGTGTGGTAACTTCATCAACATCCTTTGAGGTGGATGGCATTTTTTTATAACATTTTTTCTTTTGTCGCCATTTTCATTGTTTGATATTGTTAATTAATCGTTGTTGGTCACCGAACACAGGATCATTTTTCATTCTTTCTCGTTTCTCCTTTGATTTATTATTGTCTCGTATCCTTCGCCGTTCCTTTTCACGTTCATAATATTCTTTGTGGCTCTTTCTATATCAAGTTGCTCGACTCAGTGGTTTACCGGATTTTTCGGATGAATTGCACGAAATCTTTTCAGCAACTCTGCGACTTCGACATGTACTTTGTTGGTTAACACTCTCATTGATTACTGACGGTAGTCCAACAACGATAGTCTTTTTTTTATTATTTTTGTTAACTCGCGATTGTTGCAGTCTCTCTATCTTCTTCGATTTTTTACCATTACTTCTGGCATCTATATCCCTAGAAACTTGGCTAACTGTACGTGCCATTATTATGCGAAAATAAACAAAACAATTTCGAGAGTAACTGACATGGTACAATACAAGGTACTGTACACGGTAAACGGTCACGGTATCGTACTGTGTAATGTACAATTAAGTAAGAATTCACTACTACAATACGTTAAGTAGAATGCAAAAGTTTCACTTTCAATTTGCCTCTCCATAGTTAGCCTACATAGGGCCTACATTTTGTAGACCATGAATCAGATAAACGACTACCATGAACCATTGCTTCTGAGAAGTGTTCACGGTATTCAGTTTCACGGTCTACAATGTTTGCCTCATGATTACATACCTTGTCATACAGGGCCAATACAATACATTGGCTATATACAATTGTTATTAAAAATGAAACCTATGGTGCTCAGTTCATATTCAAACCATGAACCAATATATTCACGATCAGCTGTTTTCAGAAATATGGTATTTAAATTTGATTCACGGTCTACAATGTTTATATAAAATGGTCGCTTTAGGTAAACAACATTCACCCATGCAACACACCACCGACATTTTATTTATTTGGGCGAATATTATGTTTAGAAGAAGTAACATGTACTTGACACCTCACGCAGCTCCAATCAATAGTGACAGTGCGTGGAATGAGATGGTAAAAAAGTTTCGCTCACGGTCTACAGCTAAGGTCTACATAAGAGCACCCCCAAGGGGATGAATACAGGTATAGTTAGTTATGTGTAGAAGATGCTGGACCATCCAGTTTGTAGTGTTTATCAAGAGCATTAAAATGAACTTAAATTATTAACTTTGGTTCACTGATTCAAAAGTTACAGACTTTGATAAATTTCACTCGCTGTGAGACACTAATGTAACATATATTTTGACTTTGACCTTATACACTTTATGCACATGGTTAAGGCGTAGCTGCTTTAACTCTACTATCTAAGTTAAGTAGTCCAGATTCAGAAAAGTCATCTGGAGTTAGGTGGTGCCTAGGTTTGTAGTCTTTAATAAATCGTACTACTTTATTCTGAGCTACTTGTAATTTACATTTAAGCTGTTTGGTTAAGCCTTCATACCAAGAAGAGCATGCATAGTCCATGTGACACTGTATTAAAGAAGAGCAAAGTAACTTGCGGGAGTCGGTGTTTAAACTATTTTTATTTCTGTATAGAAACCTAAGCCTACTGTTAACTTTCGAGAAAATATTTTTCACTGCGCTTTCTCCTGATAAGCAGTTATCCAATGTGGCGCCTAAATATTTAACTTCCTTTTTATTTTCAATCTTATTGTCCATTACTAGTGACTTCAAACTTAGTTACCTTCTTTAATTTTCTTTTGGAACCAAACAAAATACTTTCAGTCTTACCGTAGTGAATGGATAGCTTGCGGGAGTCGGTGTTTAAACTATTTTTATTTCTGTATAGAAACCTATGCCTACTGATAACTTTCGAGAAAATATTTTTCACTGTGCTTTCTCCTGATTAGCAGTTATTCAATGTGGCGCCTAAATATTTAACTTCCTTTTTATTTTCAATCTTATGTCCATTACTAGTGACTTCAAACTTAGTTACCTTCTTTAACTTTCTTTTGGAACCAAATAAAATACTTTCAGTCTTACCGTAGTGAATGGATAGCTTTATTATTATTAAATGCCCGGGACTTACTGAACAACATTGGCCAAAGTTTGGCTTTGGGACAACCAGGAAACAGAACAGCTAACTTCCATGGGTTTAGTTTAAAGTTGGGAACATATTAAAAGATAATTTTGTCCAGTTGTAGTGGGAGGCTTTGGGCAGATCTCCCAAGGGCCTGTTGTATTACAAGACGCGTTTCGGTACAGAAATGTATTTAAATTCACTAAGTAGGCACTCTAGTATCTGCAGAGTATTGTGTTTGTCTACGTTGTTCTTCTCATAGCTTAGAAATTGAGAAGGGCCGCTGGCACAAGGTACCACGAAGTGATGGTTGTGCCAGCTGTGTAACACCCACGAAATTGAGGACGAGTACCATTTTGTTCTTAAATGCCATTTGTATATGTATATATACGTATATATGTAGATAAATTTTTACAAGTAAGATATACCCATAATACTACTAGGATCCGCATGCTGCATTGCAGCTGCATTTTTTAGGAATGCTGTGCCGGCTTGTCAACAAAATTGCACCGCCACAACTCCCTATCACCCATGACATTTGCTAGATCATCCGCATCTTTAAGGCCAGTGTCCTACAAGATGCGTCTCAAGAAAGTCATGGGCTGTCCACCATGCTTATTCACTCCATGAGGCTGCCAAAGTACAAGATTATGCACTGGCTGGTCCTCACGGCGAAAGCAATGTCCTGCAAAGCGGAGGCGATTTTGTTCTAGTGTCAAGCTTGGGGGAACCAATGAGACACCTCCAATGTTATATAGTGTCTGGTTGGAGATGTGTGCATTGTACTTGACACAATGAACCCGGCGTAGCATTCTTGTGAATGTGCCATCCAGAGATTTGGTGTCCTCAGCAGTTAGAGCCCAGCATGGACTCCCGTAGAGGAGTACTGGAACTACTGCTGCTCTAAATAATCGGACCTTAAGTGTCCGATTAATTCTCGGCGACTTCCAAATCCTGGAAAGCCTATTCAAGGCTGCCCATGCCTTTCCCTTACGTATTCGAAGGTCCTCACCTGACTTCCGGATCCATGATCCCAGGTAACAGAAGTCGTCCACATGCTCAAGCATACCATCCTTTGAGCTTATGCTCATCCGATCAGAGACTTGCTGAGGACTTTCAAAGTTAACTGTCAGAATTTTGGTCTTTCTGGAGTTAATAAAAAGACCAACTTTAGAAGCAGCATGTTCTAATGAGCTGAGGAGCCGTTGGGCTCCCTCTAATGATTCTGAGAGTACTCCTAAGTCATCAGCAAAGTCTAGATCAGTTAGGTACTTGGCAGGATTTCCTCGACTTATGGAGCCAGTAGGTGGAGTTATCATCACTCCATCATCATTATGATGATCTAAGGACATGCGTAGAACATAGTCAACCACAATAATGAACAAGAATGGTGCAAGTGTGTCTCCTTGGAGGACGCCCCATAACACTTCAAATGGTTCTGTGTCACCGTCAACAGTAGACACAAATGTTGTCGAACCATCGTATACTGATCTGATTGCTGCAATAATTTCATCAGGAATCCCATATAATGAAAGTATGCTGAACATACGTGAGCGAGAGACTGAATCAAAGGCCTTGAAGAAGTCAACAAAGATAACAGCCAGATGCCTGTCTTTCTTTCTTGATAATTCTTCAATTATCCTTCTAAGTGCCAAAATGGGCTCCATGGTCCCACGACCTTTGGCTCATTCCAAAGTAAAGTACGGGACATTCGTACACAATTTTGAACTTTAATTGCCTGTACAATGTTATCCACAGCACATATGTGCACAAAATTGCGCTTGGATTAAACTTTCGAATATCAGCTTTGATTTCGCGAAGCTTATGGCGGGACTTAGTCACTTTTGAGAAAACGCCAGCTTGTCCAATTAAGGTAAAGTACGGATTCGTACGAAATTGTATTTTTTATTTTATGATTTCAATTCTAAAATTTAGCGAATTGTGCGCAGGTACGGTGTTGAGTTGATGTTTAGGATAAAGCTGTATTATTAAGCTTAAATAAAAATATAAATATAAGACGAATTGCTGCATTGCTAATTTTTTACAGTGTGGTTTGTGTGGTAAAGTATGGGACATTGCTAAGTAAAGTACGGGACCTGTACGAATTTTATGGTCAAAATGGTCTCTTACACTTAACCTAACAGTAATTTCTGGATAATTAGTGATAATAAAGTGCAACTAAGTATTTCCAACCAAGATATGGATACAAAATGTGGGGCGGCCCACAAATTGACCCGAAGTCTTAGCATATGGGTGCCCTTAGTCTGCCCTCTGTCTAATTTTTGATCGCTAATACTGTATATCTCGGTCATTTTTAGATGAAATTAAACCAAACCTGGTACGTATGAAGTCTGTCAAAAGTTTGGAAAGAATCTGAAGTTTAAGGAATCAAAGGTCACATATCAGACAGTCTGTCTGTTGGTACCGATAGTTTCAAAATTTTGATAAAAACCGAAATAAGTCCGCCAATCATTGATGAAATATAACCTAACTTGGTATGTAGTCTGTAAAAAGTTTAGAATTTCTTTCCATTTTTCTGAAAATGTATCAATTACTGTACTTACCGATCTTCTTATCTGCTAAAAAACTAAATTTTTTGAAATTTGTTGTAAAGTACGGGACTTTACATGCATAAACTCAAAGATTAAGTTAATTGAAGAATGATCCTTAGTTCAAATACATACTTCTATGCTTCCCCCTACTATCACCCTAAAGCATTATAACACTCCTGCCCTCCAGGTTTCATATATTACATTAATACAGTGCACTAATGTAATCGCCATTATAATGGTAAATTATGGGACAATTTTCAATTGGCCGTTATGATGTTTCTGAGGGAGTAGATTATGAAACTACAGGTAATTGTTTCTTAAGATGACGTAACACAAACGTGCTTTGCATTCCACTGGGTGATTGGGCTTAGTTAGACTACTTCTCTGTGTATAAATTAAAAATTTCGCTATTTTTTGGTAAAGTATGGGACTTTACACGTTCGTGGGGACTTCGCGCAGCACGTAGTCGGCAAGCCTTGGCATACGGTTCATATAGAGCAAATGGGGCATGTTCGCGCTTTTGAAGACCTTTAGCAGTTTAACCTGCCAAAATTTATATGTCTTTTAGTTAATTAACACACCTTTAGCATACGACAATATTTTATGCTAATAAACAAAACATTAGCCGAAGCCAGCCCATGCGCGATCATTCACCCGATGGATCTACACCCGGGAGGCTGAATTCGGATGCTTAGATTTTATTATTGCAGTGTAAGGTTGCAGTGTAAACCTATTGTATTATTCGATAGATCACTAATATGTAATTTCTGACAGATATTATTAACTTTCGGGAAATATTAACAGTTCCTTTAGGACGTGGCGCTCTATCTATTTAAACAGAGCTAGGACTTATACTAAACGCAACGATAAGGCTTATGATTAAAGTATAAGTCGCATTCTTTAGGAAATGCTTTGTTACCAGTCACATCACACTCACAACCATGCACACTATTCTGCCGACCGTCAGTATATTTGATCACACATAAAGAGAACAGCAATTGACTCAGGTAGTG